>JH720003.1:126525-177621 GCA_000231845.2 Tetrahymena malaccensis 436 | reverse complement strand
TAGGTAGAAAAAATGTTATTGTAATTTAATTAATTATAAAAATTATTAATAAACTATTTATTTTTTAATAAAAAAAATTCGGATGGGATATAATAGATTCTTCAGATGTGAACTCAGCACCTACTATACTCTTAAAATTTTGAAATTTTTTTTCATTAATAAAAATAAAAAGTCAGAATTTAATACTAACAAAGGTAAGCACCTAACTACTTTTTATATTATTTATTAAAAGAGAAAAATAATAAATTTTTTTTACAAAAAGAAAATAGAAAAAATGAATTAAGAAATAAGCTTAGAGCTTTTTAAAGTCATAGACATGAAGCCAACTAACTCCTTAATTTTTTGCTTAGCTTGAAGAAGTAAATGGAAACTTTTCTAAAGAAAGATAGTTTGATTTTTCTTGATATATATTAGATAATTAGAAGATAATAAAGTATTAGATTAAAAAACAAATAGAAAAAAGCAATCAATAAATTTCTTCTCTAAAATTAAGAAAATAAAAAAAGATGTATTCAAATATTAATGATAGAAAAAGAGCTAAATTCTTTAAATATTAACTCTAAACTTAAAAATTTAATGTTCTTTTCACATTTTTTGTGATCATCTTTTAAATTTTGATAAAGTTCAATCAAATTTTACATAATTAATTAATAAAGCAACTAAATTAACAAAAACACACACAAAAATATTTAGAACTTAAATTTTTTAAATAAAATTGAAAATCTTAAATTTATTTAAATAGTAAATCTTAAAATAAACAATTGATTTGCATTAAATAAATTAAAACATTATATTTGTTTGAATCAACTTAAAATAAAAATAAATTTGAGAACACAAAAAATTATTTTCTTTTTAATTTTTTTTATGTAAAAAATCATCAAAAAACTATTAATAAATAACATTTATAAATATCTTTAAAATAAACAACAGATACTTTAATAATTCTTATACTTAATATATAAAAGAAAATCAACTGTTTCCAATCAAAATAAAATAAAGCAAACCTACTCTTATTCCTCCTAATAAATTATCGTTTCTAATATCTAAATGGATAAAATTAAAGGCTAAAATTTAAAATGCAAAAAACATTAAAAAAATACAGATAATGCTATTTTTCCAAAACGGATTCCAGCGAATGACTACTAAATTATTTTTGACCTTATTGATATAACTTAAAATTTATCTTAATTTGATTATGTAAAGCAAATCACAGATTTTTTAATCAACACAAAGAAGAGCTATTAGCAAAATTAGATATTTTCTAAAAAAATATGATCAATAAAAGGCTTAAGTATCCGATTGATAATTCTTCTATTGTCAAAAAATATTAAGAAATATCAAGCATTAAAGAATTCAAATAGCTATTGAGTAATTAATAAGCAAATAGCATAGAAGATCATTCGACTCTTTGTAGACAATTCATCTCTCAAATTGAGTCTTAAAAAGATAAAAATACTGAATTATTGTAGGAATTACTAACTTAAACAAATTAATTAAAATAAAATTTCAATTTAAAATAAATATCCTAACAGTATAAAATATCATCTTTTCACATTTATAGATCAAATTCATTTTTTAATTTAGATAAAAATCTAAATAATTTTGCAAACAGCAGATAAACTCTAATTATGAAAACAATAATAGTAATTTTAAAATATCTGCTTATTTGATTATGAAACTTGTTTCAAACAAATCAAACTTTTGCTCAAATTAATTCCTCAATGAATTGAATTAAAATCTGTAAAAAGTGAATCCTCTATAAAGAAAATAAAGAGCCACTTGATTTCTCAAAGATAAGCTAAGAAAAGCTGAAATATATACAAGAATATGTAGAGCATTAAATATTTTTAACTTCAGATTTGCAATATGAAGAATAACAAAAGGACAGTTTAGAAATCAAACAGATAAAAGAAATGCTTAGTTCTAAATTTAATTTTTTAAATAAGTAATTTGCTGTACAATTTCAAAAATTTTTGATTGATGTAAAACCCCATTCAAATAACTTAATTTCTCTAATTTTATTTCTGATTAAAGTAAATATAATTTTTTCAGAAATTTATTAGGTGATTTACGATATATTTTATTACTATAAAAAAGGTTTATTTTATCATAACCTATAATTCTGTTGTGGGGCAAAGTATAATAACGGATTAGAAAATTTGTCTTGCAAATAAAAATGAAAATGGAGAAATTTAAATAGAAAAAATAATTGCAAATAATGAAATTAATTGTATATCTAACATGTCTTTATAAAAGAATCTTAAATACATATTTAGGGTATAAGTTAAAAGTATTAATGAAGGTAATTACTTTTTGATAGGATTAGTGAGAAGTTCAAACTCTGAATCAACTTGAGGTCTTTCAGAACATTTGAGCTGTGTTCTTAGATTTAAAGATAAATTTATTAATAAAGATGAAGCAACTTGGAGTATTTATAAATAACTCAAAGGAGATAGTTTTAAGGTAAGTAAAGAGAAAATAATAGAAATAAGAGTATGTTTGAGAGATTAAATATTAGAAGTAGCAGATTATCCGAATTATTAATATATCGTAGGAGAAGAGGATGAATATAAATCTAAACTTACTTAATATGATGATCTCTTATTTTATCTTAACCCTAGCAAGCAAGGGATAAAAATATTTATAAAAGAAACGAAAATATTGAATGAATTAGAAAATAATTGATTAATATAAGTATACACTTTTTAAATTGTAATATTTTATGAAATTATTTATATTGTTAAAATTAATCTTTAATTTTTGAGCTACTTATAAATATTATTTGTTTTTAATTTATATAATGAGTAATATAATAAAAATATTCATTTTTAACATATTTTTAATCTATTTATTATTCTAAAATTAAAATTTAAAACTTTAATTTTTAAAAAATAAATTTTTAATAGTCTTTATATAAATCCTTCATTATATTAAATTTACATTTATAAAAATAATCATAAATTTATATACTTAGTTTACTTTTTGGTTTTACAAATATGAAAATAAACATAAATAAATTATTTTATTTTATATTTAAAAATTTGTTTAATTTATCCATTCTATTTATCTATCTTTATCACTCAAGCTTTATCAAAAATTTATTTTTTAGACAACTAATCTTTTAGCTTTAAGGTACTTGCTCAATATCTTTAATTAATGTGAACCATTAATATAATTAAGGCTATAAATAGATATTAGAGATCAGTTTTAATAAATAAAATAAAAGTAAAAAGAAAAAATATTTTAATTAGTAAAATAATTATTGTTTATTTTTATGATCTTTATCTTAAAAATATAAAATCAAAAGCATAATCAGAATCAAAAAGTAAATCAATCTAGTAAAAAGATTGTTTTAGTTTTAATTCATTTTTATATTAATACTTTCCAAAACAAATAAGCTGTTTTTACTGTAAACCAAGTGTCAAATTTGAAAGATTAGTGCAGTTTGCTAATCCAGAGCCTAAGCCTGAGGCACCATTTGCACCAATTTAATTTTAACTTTTTAAATATTGAAGAAAATATTAGTTAGTTATTTAGAAGAAAAAATGAATAAAAAATATGAGTAAAGAATAAACTAGTATATAATTTATATCAGCAAATGTTGAAAATGAAAAATGACTTAAATTAAAAAAGCATAATCAGAATCAAAAAGTAAATCAATCTAGTAAAAAGATTGTTTTAGTTTTAATTCATTTTTATATTAATACAATCCAAAGCAAATAAGCTGTTTTTACCTTAAATAAAGTGTCAAATTTGAGAGATTAGTGCAATTTGCTAATGCAGAGCCTAAGCCTGAGGCACTTTCATCATCAATTTAACTTTCACTTTTTAAATATTGAAGAAAATATTAGTTAGTTAGAAGGAAAAATGAATAAAAAATATGAGTAAAGAATAAGCTAGTATATAATTTATATCAGCAAATGTTGAAAATGAAAAATGACTTAAATTAAAAAAGCATAATCAGAATCAAAAAGAAATCAATCTAGTAAAAAGATTGTTTTAGTTTTAATTAATTTTTATATTAATACAATCCAAAACAAATAAGTTGTTTATACAAGAGACTAAGTGTCAATTTTTAAAATAAATAAGAATAATTTTTATATATTAAATTTACTCTAGATCAATATGGAGATGAGTATGAGTTTAAAGAGAAGAGTTTATAAACTTTTTTAATGGTAAAATTAAAATTAAATAGTAATTAATTACAAAATAAATACTTACATCTTCTAGCTTATTAAAATATATATTCTATTATATCATTTATTTTGTTTTTGTATAGGTAGAAAAAATGTTATTGTAATTTAATTAATTATAAAAATTATTAATAAACTATTTATTTTTTAATCAAAAAAATTCGGATGGGATATAATAGATTCTTCAGATGTGAACTCAGCACCTACTATACTCTTCAAATTTTGAAATTTTTTTTCATTTAATTAATTTTAATTATGAAAAACAAATAATATAAAAAAATTATGCATATTCCACTACCACTATAAATTAAATTGTGGAACTGCTATAAATTATATTTTTTGGAGTAATTTAATGGTTATTTTATAAGCTTGATGCTATATTTATTTATTTTTAATAAGTTAGGTTTTTACTGTCAAGATCGTAATAAAATATCTAAATAAATAATTTTTTAGTTAATTCATTTATTTATTATCTATCTACTTCACTGAATGTCTTAAATTAGTATTTATCAAATACATTAAATCTTTTATTTATATACCTCTTTTATATTCTATTCATAGTATTTTTATATGAACATTTAATATTAAATAGGAGATGTAGAGTTTTAATAGAGATTCTATAGCTCCTACTAAACTTATTCTTAAATTGGTAAATTTCTTTTACTTCTTAGATTAGCTAGCCTAAAATTTATAAGATTCTTTCTTTCTTCAATATCAACATGAATTTTTGTGATTGTAATTGTTTATTTGAATGGTAATTACAAATTTAATTGAAATTACTCACTTAAATTTATATGCTCAAAGGAATAACTAAAGTTCAAACAATACCCATCAAGGGTGATTAATTTACTTTAGTTTTTGTAAAAAAAATTATTTTAAAAATATCCTCTGATTCCATTCAAACTTTAATTGAGAATTTCTTACTCATTTTAAACAAGATCTAATTTCTAATTGCTCAAGATTATTGAACAAAATCTATCTACAGATACTCCTATGAGATCCAAAAAAGACATAGAATATCCAACTTTGACTATTTCTTCAGCTTTTGTGTTTAAATTTATTTTTCTTATAAAATATTAAAAGATTGCTCCTTCTTTTTTCTGATTATATTGTTCAATAAAGGTATCACAATTTTAAATAAATTAATTTAGCTATTAATTATGCAGCTAAATCAAATCTTTTGTCATTTTTAAATAATCTAGACTATCCCTCAATAATCTTTTCTATTCATATATACTTTAGAGGACATAAAAAGACTATTAAAGTTACTAGCAAGAAGTTTGAGATAAGTAATTTTAAGCCTCTTCCAGGGTTACCTCATGAATTGGTTGAATTTATTCATATTACACCTCTATAATATATTTTTTTTTTAAGAATTTTACAGTCTATGCGTTATAGAGGTAGCCAAAGCTTAATTAAATAATACTATAATCAGTCCTAATTATTCCTTTAGAAGAAATTAATAAACCTTCAGATACTCTCAAATCTCTTTCAAATGCATTTTAATTTTAATTTATAAGTTAGCTTTCCGTTACTTTAAATCTTTTAAAAACTTTATTGAAGATTAGTTGCTTCTTTTATATAGTGCTTTCATTATTTTTTGAATTGTCTCTCTTTTAATAATTATAAATAGACTCATTAATTGAATTTCTTTCTAATTTCAATGTATGCATAGTTTCTTCAAACTCAATATCACTTTTATCTTATGGTATGAAATACGACTTTAGCTCATTAATATAAAATTATGATTAGTTTTACATATTTATTTTAATTTAGAAATATCTTAATTTTTTGTTTAAATATTTTTTATAAATTTTTTATATGGAAAATTAAATCTAGATTATAAAGAGTAGAATCAACGAGCATATTCTGCTAATTAATTAATCTAAAAGATTAATATTTTCCTTTAAATTAATAAAAAATATTTAAAAAGCTTAATAAGCTATTAATAATAGTATTTAGAAGATAAATATGCTTTTTTAACACTCGTTATTTATGTAAGACCATCAATTCTTTTATTTTTACTCAAATTTAGAGTCATAACCATTATCACTTTTAAAAAAGAATAATCTTTACTCCTGCGCAAAAAAAAATAGTTAAGACCAAGTAAAAAGAAAATAATAATTGATTACTTTAGACAACTTAAGAAAAGAGATAGCATTCTATTTTTAATCAAATTTTTTAAAAATTGCATTATTTTGAATGTAAAATAAAATTAACTAGATGTAAATAGGATGATAAAATCTTATAGATGAAGCGTTATAAATAAAGATATAGATAAATTCAAATAAATTCGCTAATTTTCCTCAAAAAATTCATAAAACTTGGTAATAGTTTTAAATTTACAAATTTCACTCAAAAAATATAGTATCATTTTGGCTTTTTACTCAATTAATTGTTTATTTATGATATTTTTATTATTTTAAAAGCAAATTTACTATTATATTTTTCTTAATATTTTAATTTAAGTTTTTATTTTTAATTGCTTTTTCACCTTATTAAATTTATAAAAATATTAAGAAATGATAAAATATTTTATGAAATTTCTAAATAAATAAATAAATGTTCATATAAAAATTATTTTTTTGAAAAGATTAATTTCAAAAATAATTATTATATTTTTCAATCAGAAAATTAAGTATTTCTTTAATAAAAAATATTTTATTTTGATTGATAAAAAAATTATTAAATATACTTTATTTATTTATTAGAAGTAATTAGAGTACATTTTTAATCAAGGCGTATACTTCAATTAACAGAAATCATAGTATTTTTTTTGGATAAACACCATTTTTTATATAGTAATTCTAATAATAAATAGAATTAGCCATACAATTCATAGATATACTTTTAAATTTAATTAGAAATTAAATCTAAAAACAAAGGCTTTTAATAATAATTAACAAATAATTTAAATAACAAGTAAAAAAATGCAAAGCACCATTTAAGTGCTTGAATAATTATAAAAATCTGGAGATTTTCTAGTTTTAGAAAAAACCTAAAAGAATTATTAACTTTATTCTAATAATTAATGTTACTTAAAATTTTCTGAGCTTTGGAAAACTATTAATGACTGTTTGGAATGAAATTAATAATAGCACTTGAATTAAAAGATAGAATTTAAAAAGTATCTTAATAAGTTTATTTAATAGCTAATTCATCTAAACGAAATTAAAAGATTGTTAGCTAGTGAAATACTTTAATTTGAGTAGAAACCTTATGAAGGATATTTATTAAATCAAGTAAGAATAAAAATAGACGCCTTGCTTAGAGTAAGAAATTAGTATTTAAGAAATCTATCCTCGAGAATTCTAAAATATAAATTATTTATAGGATATTTTTGATAATTATCAAGCTTTACTTATTTAATTACAATTATTTGAGGAAGAAAATCTACATATTATATTTAAAAATCCTCTCAGTATGAAATTGAAATAATTCAAAATGTTAAAATTTTAATGTATCTGCTTAGATTTATATGCTAAATATATGAAGCTAACAATGAAAGTTTGGAAGTTGAAAAAAATTTATTTGAGAATGAACTTAGCTGGTTAATTAATAAAGAAGATTTAGTACTGGTAGTAAAATATTTAAACTTAAAATATTAAATTTACTGAGTCTTAGGGTGTGATTCTGATTTTTGTAGTGATTTAGAATCAGTAAGAAAGGCATATTAAATATTAGTTTTACCTTAAATAAATGCAAATTATATATATTTAGATATAGGAGCTTAAAATAAAATCAATTTATACAATCTAACTATAAATCTTTCTAAAAAATTAGAATTAAATGAGAGATGTAAAATCTTCATAAAATATCGCCCTGACTTTTAACAATAAATAAAATTTGATATAAACTCTATTAACATTCCAAGTATTTTGGATGACTATAGAAGCTTTATCTGTATTAGTTTTCCAGTTTAATAAAAAATAGAAGAATTGCTTTTAGTAGACTAGAATATTCTTATGATTTCCTATTTTTAAAATAATGAAATATTTTCAAATTTGCCCAATAATTTTTCTTTTTTTTGTC
The DNA here is from genome assembly GCA_000231845.2 of Tetrahymena malaccensis 436. NCBI lineage: Eukaryota > Ciliophora > Oligohymenophorea > Hymenostomatida > Tetrahymenidae > Tetrahymena > Tetrahymena malaccensis. The sequence continues at coordinate 169,396 of JH720003.1, read as the reverse complement.
AGATTTAACTGAGTTATGATTTTTTTGTATTAAAATAAACAGCTGAATTTAAAAAAATAATATTAACTATACTTTTTCAAATATACAATTTTAATTATACAATTTTTTTATAATAAATTTGTTTTTTTGGCCTAATAAAAAAATTATAAATTTCAATATCTCATAATCATATAATGAAAAATTAAAGTAATTATATTTATTTCTTTGACAAAAATATGTAGATTAGCAAGAGATAAAATGAAAGAAAGACTTTACATTTTAATTAATAAAAAAATGTTTACAAATAAAATCAAGAATAAATTGATTACAACTTATGGCTCATTTTTTAAAAAATATTTTTTTTATGAAAAATAAATTACTCTCTATATTTAAAACTTGTTGATTATTAATAGATTAAGATATCAATTTTTTTAATTGTAGATTTTTAGAAAACTAAATTTTAAAATTATATTTCGCTAGCGAAATATTTATTTTTTTATCATATCAAATATTATTTGTAAGCTCAATAATAACATCCGTTCGCCTACTTTCACATTTTAATAAATATAGAATATTTTCAAAATATATTCATTTTGATGGAATAATCTAAGAAGTTAGTATGTATATTCGTTTTTCTACTTTCAAATTATACCACTAAAAATCAGGTATAAATAATATTCTTCTTACTATTTTTCAAATAAGCCTTATATTTTATGTTATTTTAAAGGCGAAATAATATAAACTATTATTTGAATTGGCCTATTATTATCAATAAAATTTGTTAAACATAAACTAAGGCAAATTAAATTTTTTATTACTTATTTTTTATATTTAATAAACACTGCTTTGTTAATAGCTCACTTGTTAATGTAAACATTTATTAAAATTTCCACTTACTTACAATATATTTTTTTGAAATCGCTTAACTTTATTTACAATTGTATAAAACATATAATTAATAACTTACATTCAACCACTTTTTGAATAATATTGGTTCGGTAATTTTAAATTTATTGTTATCCTTGTTTATTTATTTAATTAATTATTTATGTATAATCTAATTTTGAAAGACTCTCAGAGAGCGAATTTAGATTAATTAAATTCAATATTTTTTACCATGCAATCAATTTTTTTGTAATTTGATAGAATGTTTTAAAGTCTAACATGCAAAGAAATCTTTAACTTGTTTTTAATAGGACTAAAATTATTTTTGAAGTTTTATCAATAAATATACTGTTTAATTTGAAATACTATTGAATAAACTATTATTAAATTTACATTCTGAAAAAACATCTAAGTCACATTGAAAAACTAATAAGTTTTTCTAGTGCAATAACAAAAATACAATTATTTAGTTTACAAATATTATGTTAATTAACTGAAACAAAAGTATTAAAGATGCATTTTAGTATTTTAATTATGTAGATATGAATACTTTCTGAGCTTTGAAAAATACAAAAATAATTAAGTAATTCTTTACTTTAATATTTGTTTGTTTGCTTAGATATTAGACAACAGCTCATACAATATTTATCTTAAAATTGTAAAAGAAAATTAGAATCATTTATTAATTAATTAGCGCAAAAATACAAAATAACAAACTCAATTGACAAAATTATTGATTGAGTGTAAATTTGGATATTAGTTATTTACTTAAAGTCTTTAAAAAGATGACTTAAGTACTTAATTATTATGATGATTTTTAAGTTTTAATTTTACAAATTAGAAATAGCCATAACTTAGACATGCATATGAACATATTTGCTTCATTTAAAAGGATAAAAAGAAAGAAACCTTTTTTTATTTCAGAATTTATAAGAATTGATAGTAATTAGCTAAGATAAAGTCAGGATATTTAATGTTTACCTCTTACCATTTTACAATTATCAGAATATATAACAAACTGTTATTTAATTCAAGTTGATTTGTTATAAGTGGTGGGTGGGCTGATAAATTAAATTAATTTTTTATGTGATCAATATTGAAAATTTAAGACTTTATTTTTATGTAATTTTCGAAAATCAAACAAAATTGCATTTCATTAGCTAGAAATTCATCAATATTTATAATAAAAAGAAAGTCTTTAAATGATTAACATAAATCAATTAGATAGTATTTAAAAGGTCTTCTTAAATTTATAAATCTCAAACACCATAAATTGTTAAAATTAATAATCATTTTGATCTAATTAATTTGCATATAAAGAAAAAAAATAAATGAAAGTAGAATCAGAGAAACAAGTTAAAAAATTCAATAAATTAAAAGACGTATCCATAAAACAAAATAATTATATGACTGATTAATATTCTAATTTCTAAAAACTAGTTTTTAACACAGACTCATTTAAATCTTTAATAGATTTAGCTGTATTTCCAAAAGTAGATAACTAACTAATAATAAGCTATCTTTTTCACTGTGTTTTTTTTAAATTTAAAGCATATAAGATGAAAACAAAATATAAAACCTAATTTAAAAATTTAGAAGCACTAAAAACATCTAAATAATGACTCTAAATTTAAGGTAGATATTTTATTGTTTATTTATTAAAATAAATCTAATAATAAATAATTACATCATAAAACAATTAGATAAATAAATATTCTATTTTTAGTTCCTATTTAAAAATTTTGTTAACTTACTTTAATAATAAGATTTTGAAATACTAAAAAATGATCAAGCAAATAATTTATTATTGAGTTTGTTTTGCATGAAGTTTAGTTAAACTCAATTTAAATTTAGAACTAAAATATTGATTTTCGATTTCAGATTTATGATAATCAACGAATGATAAATATTTATCTTATATATATAGTAATAATAGACTTAGTGATCAATAGACATCTGATTTAGCTATTGGATTTGCCTATTGCTTAAATATGACATCTTTAACTCTAGATTTATCGTATTTATTTTTATATATCGCTTATAATTGATTATTAATAAATTTTATTTTTATTTTGAAAAATTTCATAAAATATTTTTTTTTTTTATATTCAGAAACAATAAAATAAGTCATTAAGGAATAACAAATTTAGGGAAATAATTAGCAAACTACTTTTAATTAGAAGTTTTAGCAATTTATCTTGGGTAAAAATTATATAGATTCTTTGATATTATTTTGCTAAAAATTAAATCTGAAATTATTTTATTTAAATGAAATCAAAAGAAACAATTAAATTGGAGATTAAGGAATAATCGGATTAAGTAGTGGATTAAAAACTATTCCTAATTTAAAGAGTTTGACATTAGATTTAAAGTAGATTTATTTAACTATTATTTTAATATTGACTTGAATCAAAAATTAACTCATTATTATTTATTTTAATTTGAAAAGGGAAAATAATATATGCGAAAAGGGATCATATAGTTTATCAAATAGTTTAGAAAAGTGCTACTAATTAACAGATTTATCTTTAGATTTTTAGTAATTTCAATTGAATATTATTTATTTAAGCTTTTAACCCAATTATTTATAAATGACTTTTAAGCATCAATTTCCTTATATTTTTTTTAAGAATAGCATTTGCTATTATTTGAAAAAATAAATAATTTTGATAGATAAATTAAGCAATTTAATAATTAGAAAATATTTTATTATAATTAATGAACTGGTTTGTCTCTCTGTCTGTATTATATTAATAATATTTTTATTATAAAGCAATAACAATATCTAAAGTAATGGAATTTCATTCTTAGGAAGAGGATTAAAAAACTGTAGAAATCTTAGACATATTACTCTTAACTTATGGTATAATTTTAGTTATTAAATGCTTATTAAAATAATTATAATTTAATTAAAAATATTTAAGGATTCTTTTATTTTATAAATTTATTAATTATTCATTTATTATCCCTATTTCCTTCATATTTATCCTAAATTATTTAATAATTCAAAGGTAAAATTGTATAAATGATGATGGAATAAGACGCTTCGCATACGATATTGGTACTTCTAAATCTCTCAATACCTTAAATATTTATTTATGGTAAGTAAAAAAATACTAATTATTTATTGTTAACAGTCTAATTTAATAAGGAAAAATTAAATTGGAGATGAGGGTATCATTCATTTTGGAGAGGAAATTAGTAAAAGTAGAAGTATTAGAAATCTTCAAATTAATTGCTGGTAAAATTTAATGCAAATTGAAAAAGAATATTAATAGTGCTAACTTTTAGAATTAATTTTGATATTAGCCATGATTTATTTATCAATTTTACCCAATAAAAACTATATTTATAATTTATATTCATATTTTTCTAAGTCTAAATACTAAATAAAAGGTCCAACAACATTGGAGTCTAAGGCGCTTTAGGCTTTTTAAAAGAATTGTTAAGTTGTACTTATTTAAATGCATTGATTCTAGACTTATAGTAAATGAATTATTCTCACATTAAATTTTAATGATTTTATTATTTTAAATAATTACACTCTCTGCAAACTTAAAATAAACCATTTTTATTTAAAACAGAAGTAATAACATTGGAAACGAAGACAACTGCAAATTGATGAATAAGATATATAAAATGAAAAGATTAGTAATAAAATAAATTAAACTTCCAAAAGCAAACAAATAATGAAGAAGAAAACATTATAATATTTTATTTATTTATAATTAACCTTATGTCGATTCATATCATTAAAATATGTAATGCTAACTATTTTTGTGTAGTCGTAAAAAAGGTTTCTAATTAATTCTTTTAAAATTTTCAATATTTTTTCAAAATTTTAATTTTACCTAATCCAAAAATGAAACCAAAAATATTTTATTTAAGGTTGATGATATTACCATCTAATTTATTATATAGCACCAGACAATCTTATTTGCATTATATGCTATATTTAGTAATATATAGAAAAATAAACCAAGCTAATTTATTTTTAATTGATTTGTCTATTTGAAACTAGATTAAATAATTATAAAGATATATCTTTAATCAGTTGTTAATGGCTTTCTAAAAAAGTAAAATGCAATATAATCCACAAACCAAAGAACTATTGTTAAAAACATTTATTGATGGATAGCCTTAAGTTGGAAAATAATCTCTAGCTAAGAGATTGATAGATGATGAATTTGGAGAGCTGAGTAGTATAGATAAACTCAATGATCTTTATATTTACAGAACAGAATATGTAAAAATTAAATTAATTTTGAAAATAATTAGTTTTTAAAGTAATTATTCAGTTTAATTAAAAGATAAAGTTATTAATCTTTCCGTTTAAATAAGTATTTTGTAGATACAGAGTACCAACTAAATAATTTAGTTAATATTGTACTACTCACATTTTCGCTTATGATATCACTAACAGAAACTCCTTTGATGATTTGTAAGAAAGAATAGAATTATTTATGCAATAAACCTTTTCAAAAAATATGATTGTTTTTCTTATTGGGTTAAAAAAAGATCTATCAGATGAAAGAGAAGTATAAATATTAGAAGCAAAATAAATTGCTGACTCATTTGGAATGTATTTTTTTGAAATTTCTGCTAAGTAAAGGATAAATGTATTTGAAATGTTCGATCTTGTAATTAGAGAATCTATAGATAGACTATAATGAAATAATTCAATTATGAATATTTTTTATTTTTAAATATAATTTTATGTAATTAACTTTTGATAAAATATTTTAAAATATGTATTTCTTTATTTCCTTTTATTGGTTGCTTTGATTCTTTAAGCGCTTCTTCTGATAATTCAATTGAATCATCAAAAAGTTAACAAACACCCTAATTAATATTTTGAATTCCCTTATATTTTCAATGAAGCAAAAAATTTAGGTTAAAACTGGATATTTTATATTTTCCCTTATAAAATTACTCCCACAAAATTCAAATTTTTTTTAAATCCTTCCTTTTTTAATAATCAATTAATCTAAAATTCCTAATATAATTAGTAGACTCGAGTCTAATCATGAACAAAAACTATTTTAATTTAGCTTTTTTAACATATTTGTGACAACTCTCTCTAAAATTTTTTTTTTATTCTTAGTTTATACTCAAGAAATAGCTTTTTTCAATTTCTAATTCAAAGTTAATTTTGTGTTTACTTAAAATAGTCTTCACCATTTTAAGTACCTTATCCCACAACTAAAAGATTATTAAATATTATTCTCTTTGTTTATTTACTATAATTAATCAGATTTCTTATTTGCAGTTAAAAAATATTTAAAAAAGAAAATATCTCTCTACAATAGCAAAATTTTTAATTTCACTTTTTCTTTTTTCCCTTTCCGCTTAATTAATTGAGAGGTAATTGTTTATTATTTAAAAAAAATATCATAAAAGAAAAAATTATCTTATAAAAGTAAATCAAAGTGCTTGTTATTTACCTTCAAGCTTAGATAATAAAAAATATTATTATTAAAGCTAAAAATCTATACTCTTCCACCAATTAATATTTTTAAATACCTTCAGCTGCAGATCAACAGGTTACTTCTCTTAAGAGTTAATAAATAAAGCACTTCTCTATGAATTAAAAACTTGCTATAAACTAAGGAAAATAATTACCTAATATTTTTACTTATCAAAATAAATTGAAATTATTTAATTTAAAATAAGTTCTTTCTCTTCAAAAAGAAATTTCAAATTTCTAAATAGTTTCAAAGGAATCAACTCAAATATGCTTTCTTGTTGATGCAACAGGTTCTATGTAAAAACATGTTGATTAAGTTAGGTAAAAAATTAATTAAATATGTAAAAGCATTCAAAATAGCTAAAAGGAAGAGACAAAGATATATGTAAGCATGGTGGCTTATCGCGACAGAAATGATGCTAAATAAACAGAAAAAATAGATTTTACAAATAACTTGGATGAATTTTAGTCATTCGTTGGGTAGCTAGAATTTTAAGGTGGAGGTGATGAATGCGAAGATGTTATAGCTGGATTCAAAGAAGTGATAAGCCTTTCTTGGAAGGAAAATAGTTTGAACCTTATGATATGGATTGCTGACTCTCCTTGCCATGGTAAATAGTTTCATGAAGAAAATGTTAGAGATGATTTTCTATAAGACAGAGAAGAAGATGTTAAAATACTGCTGAAAAAAATTTGTGATTTGAATGTCGACTTCTATTTTTTTAAAATAACGAATTCTACAGACAAAATGATTAAAATATTTTAATAATAAGTCCATGATAATGATAGAATGATGAAATAGCGCTAATTAAAATAAAATAACTTTTCAAATATTGTACTAAAAAGTTATTTTGGTTCAATGTCATATTCTGCTTATGGAGAATTCTTTAAATACGTTAGTCATCTAGAAAAAACAAAACAAATAGAAAACTGCTTAAGACTTAAAGGAAAAATAAAAGAGTATTAGCAATTAGTCTATCTTTAATAAGAATATTTAGATTCGCAAGAAACTTAAACTAATTTTGCAGTTTAAGTAAAAGATATTTAAAATATGAAAGATATTAAATGCAATGAAGCAGAAGAATTTACAGTCTACAAATTTAATTTAAATGAAAACATAAATGTTATTGAGTTAGAATATAAAAAAACTATGAAATTAAGAGTTTCTTTTGAAATTATAGGCTAGGGCGCATTCAAAGAGACATATTTAGCCTAAGATATGAAATCCAGTAACATGTACGCGCTTAAAAAATTCAAAGAATCAAATTCATTTGATTTTGATAACTTGTTAATAGAGTACTATATTTAGCTGATTGCTGAAAAAATAAATGAAGATTTTTATGAATCGCTACAAAAAAATATTGAGCCATCATAAAACCAAGAGCTAGAAGACCTAAAAATATACTTTGACGACTAATTTATTATCTAAAATAAGTCAACTAAACAATTTTATATGATGGAGTTAGCTAAAAACGGTTTTAAGAAATATATTAATACAGACCAAACATAAAATAATAACTAGACCAAGAGTTAATTAGAACTATTTTAAAGCTTCTTACATTATTCTTTTGAATATTCCTAATTTGAATTCATTTTATCAGATATCCAAGGATTTGGTAATAATCTAATCGATATTTCTATACACTCCTAAAGCTTTATTGAAAATTTTAAAAAGAATTTAAAACCACAATTCTTAGAGCAATTCTTAACAAATAATAAAGAAATAAATATGGAAAATTTCTAAATAAATACACCAATTTATTCTAATTTGGGAAATATAGGCATTGTTTTGTTTTTCAATAAGCACAAATGTAGCAAATATTGTGAATATTTAAAATTAAAAGAGTTTAATAGATATTAAATCTAAACAAGAGTATTTTAAACTCAATAAGATAACTTAAAAGTTTAAATTGAAGATTTACATGATATTCAAAAGCTCATATAAACAAATGAAAATTTATAAGAGAATAAAAAATCATTTCTGAAACTCTCGGAGATAAGTAATTGAGGTATAAATATGAATAATCTTAATAAAAGATATTAATAAAATGGCATATTATTCTTTTTATTTACAAATTAAATAATTGTTAAAGTTTATGTTTTTTTTTTTTGTTAAACCTATTTCTAAACATTTTTTTAACTGTTTTTAAATTTTATATAATTTATCATAATTACTAACAATTAAACTAAATATTTATTTAGCTTTTATTTGCTAAATTTCTTCAAATAATTATAAAAGCTCATTGAGAGTTTTTTAAATACAAGGATACAAATTTTCAATTTAAGAAATATAGATGATATTGATAATCAAAAATTAAAAAAAGAGAATCAATCTTCAAGATATTTGAAATTTTTTAATTTATTCAAAGCCCTCTAAATACTTATATATATGTATCTTATTTATCATTTATTTATTTTTCTAAATTTATATTTAATCTCAATTTTATTTGTTCTTTATCCAATCTATATTTTGTAAAAAAATAAATTAACTACTATAATAATTTATTAAATTAAGATAAAATTCTCTCTAGAGCTATTTGCAAGAAAATTTAGTAACTTTATTAATATTTTGGGTATTAATATAATTTGAGGTTAATCTATGAGAGAACTCACAGTATTATAATTTATAATTTATTTTTTAGTTTAAAAAAATTTAAGAAGAATGACAAAAAATTAAATATCTAGATATCATACTACATTTTAAACTAAATTGAGAGATTTAATAGTCATGCCTCTTTTTTAATTATTTAAAAATAGCAATTATTATGTTAATAATTTATTCAAAAACTTAAATGGGAATTTAAAAATAAAACAGGAATATTTTATTTTAGGAGAAAATGTGACTACATATTTTAAAAACAAATTAATTTTTAAGTTATGTTTTTTTAAATCCAGTATGTCAAATAAATCAAGTTAATTTTATGTATTATTAATCAGCTGTAAATGCGTTAACAAATTTTTACTTATTGATCTATTTGAAATCATCTCAATTATAAATTTAATTTTTTCGTATTCAATAAATAGTTATTTAATATTCCTTAAAAAAAAAAGTAAGATGAAATAAAATTTACAAACCAAAGAACTCATGCTAAAAATATTTATTGATGGGATGCCCTAAATTGGAAAATCATCTTTAATAAAGAGATTCATTGATGACGAGTTTGGTTAACTGAGTAGTATAGATAAGTTTAAAGATTTTGATATTTACAGAGTAGAATATGTAAGAATTACATTTAACTCTTCATTTTATTAGCATATAAAATATTTTATAGTATAATGAAAAGCTAAAAATTATGATCATACCATTTAAATAATTAATATGTAGATTTAGAGTAGTAACTAAAAAATACCATTAAGACTCGACCACTCATATTTTTGCATATGATATCACAGATAGAGAAACTTTTGATGCCTTACAAGAAAGAATAGAATAATTTATGTAATAAAGCTTTTCAAGAAATATGATTGTTTTTCTTATTGGGTTAAAGAAAGACCTGTCAGATTAAAGGCAAGTATAAAAATCAGAAGCAAAGTAAATAGCTGACTCATATGGAATGAATTTTTTTGAGATTTCTTCTAAATAGAGGATAAATGTATTTGAAATGTTTGACCTTGCAATTAGATAATCTTTAGAAAGACTTTCTAAATTAGATAATTGAATTATAAATTATAATAATTCTATCTAACTAAATAAATTATAAAAAACTTATATGTTAAATTATTTTACAAAATTAAATTATCTTAAATTTTATCTTTCACTTGAAATTATTTTGTTTAAATATATCATTATATAAAATAAAAAAAGCAATTTTCTCTTTAAATAGATTGAAAGGAAAGATATGAATTACAATATTTTTAAATTATTGAATTAATAATGATGAAAAGTATTAAAGCAAAGTTTAATTTAGTTATACTATAAAAAATGATCCTAAATGTTATGCCTTCACATTAAATAATATTACAATAAATGTAATTTTATAAAATAAAAAGCATTGTTTTTCTTTAAGTAAATTGAAAGGAAAGATATATATTACAATATTTTTTAATTTTTAAATTAATAATGATGAAAAGTATTAAAGCAAAATTTAATTTAGTTATACTATAAAAAATGATCTTAAATGTTATGCCTTCACTTTAAATAATATTATAATAAATGTGATTTTATAGAATAAAAAACTTTGTTTTTCTTTAAGTAAATTGAAAGGAAAGATATGAATTACAATATTTTTTAATTTTAAAATTAATAATGATGAAAAGTATTAAAGCAAAATTTAATTTAGTTATACAAAATATAATGATATAAACTATTATATAAAATTTAGAATTTTTTGTATTTTAATGAAAATATTTCCCGGAGATAAAATTAAATGCTACTTATTTTCGAGCTCTATTTATATAAATTAACTTTTATTTTTTTAATATTTTTTCAAATATTTAAGTTGAAAATTATTTTAAGATAATTTTTTTATTTATCATTTTTAATTAAATCAATTTTGAAAAATTATTTGTTTTATTTTAAATTGCAGATTTTACTTTTAATTGACAATTTATTTTAATATTTTTTTTTGCTATTCTTTTAATTTTTTGAATTTAAGAATCAAATACTTGAAGGTTAATTATTTGGATATTTTATCAATTTAAATAAACATTTTTTAGCATATATCAGTTAATCTTGTTATTACCTAAGCTGTTCAAGCTTAAGGAGATTTTATAAGTTTGAGTTGTAATACTGCTCCATAAAAGAAGAGGAATGGACAGAGTACTCTACGTTTTCAAATAAATAAGATAGTTCTCTTTTGATAAAATCATCATATGATAATTTATTCCTCTGAGAAACTAATTTTTATCTATAGCTGATTAGATTTTGCAGATCATTTACATCAACATCTATATTGGTAATAGTTAAAGCAAATTCAAAAGGAATACCAGAAACTGGAATGAATTAATAATCAGGAATAATTTGCTTTTTTTACAGACAAATTTTCATTTTGAATCCATCTAATGTAACTATATTACAAAAATATTGTAATGGAATGTCCTTTTGAAAATCAACATTCATTCCATAAATAGATTACTGTGTGATATCATCTTCTTCAGAAACCAGATTTATCTTATGATTTCTTAAAACCATAGAACTAAATGTAGAAACATCAATTCCTATCAAATCTAAAAAAGATTTAGAATATCCTACCTTTATTATTTCTGAGTCTTTTTTTTCTAAGTTAATTCTTGCAATAAAGTACTAATAAATAGTGCCTTCATTTTGTTTGGCATAATTTTATATAAACAAATTGCATGATTATATGTATTACTCTAGTTATTCGTTATATAACGATATTATTTCCTCATTTATTTTTATTGAGTCTAATATATTTTTTAGATATCTTTGCTTTGCATAAAAATCTTTTAACACTTAAGCAGCTTATGAATAATATTTGCAAGAACTATGAGATAAATAGTTTAATGCATCTTCTAAAGGTATTTCTTTGACTAGCTTTAAAGGTTATTAATCCAACAGAACTAATTATTATGGTTTAAGAAAGTTTATGTGGCTTATATTGTAGAGATGACCAAAACAAAACTAATTTGTAGTGAAATGGAATTTAATCATTCCCTAATTAGTTATCTAAACTCCCTAAAATAAATTTAAAGCTTCTTCTTAAGAAACTCCAGAAAAAATCATCTCAAAATTTTAAACTCTTTTCTATCTTTTTTATATTTTTTTAAAAATTTATATGCTTTTATTTGGTTTAGTTTTATTATTTTGTTCATTTTATATTTATCTTTTATCATTACTAATTTAGATTAATGTCGAAGATGGCAAATCATCTTCTCCTATAACAATAATCTACTTAGTTTTTGTTAAATCTTCGTTTTAAATGTACCAATTTTTTTGTGCTTCTAAAATATTAATCGTTTTTACATTTATTTATGTTTATTAATCTGATTTTCTACAATAATTATTTTCTAATTCCATTTAAGTCTTTATTAAATTCTTTATTATTGTTGTATTTTTATCTATCTATCTATCAATCTATCTATCTATTAATTAAATAAACCAAAAGTAATCAAAATGAGTTTCTTACCTCTAAATCTTTTCTAATTACTTGTAAAGGCCATAGAGACATTTAATTAAAAAGAAATTTTCTTATCAAAAATTCTATTAGATTTCTAATAAGCTATCAGTTGTGACTGAGATAGTGTTTTTTTTTTAATAATTACAAAAGGATTCAAATTAAATATTATTAAAAATAAACATAAATAAATACTTATAATCTGATTAATTTACTTTTTTTAGGCCCTCTTATAAAGAATTTATCTACTTATGAAGCATTCTTTATTTATATAAATGGTTATTTAATAAAATTATTTATTAGAGCAACAACTTATTTAATGATAATTAATAGTTTTTACAAAATCCATTTTAAAACATTTATCAAATAGAGTTTATTTTAAGATATTTTTTTAGTAGTTTAAAGATTAATTTAGTTTAAAGCAATTTTAAGGCAATCATCAAAATTACAATAAAATAAAAAACAAGATTATTTGTATGTCTGAATTTGTTAATTAGGGTGTTTAATAAGGAAGTAAGTTAACATATTTAAAAATATTATGAAAGAGTAAATTAAATTTTGAAATAAATTAAAAAATAAAGATATTATCTTTCTTTGGTTTACAAGTTGTAAAATTTTATTAACAAAAAAAAAATTGAAAAATATATAAAATATATTTTATTATGAGATTTAAATTTAATTCAACTATCTTAATATTTTATTATTTTATCTAGCTCATTTTATAAATGTTTATTTTATAATTCTGAATAGAATAAATTTGTTAATTAAGTACTAATTACAAGAATTAAATTATTAAGATGCTAAAAACCATGAATATTAATAGTTGAGTCTTTCTTAAAAAGTGATTTGATACAACGAAATGCTTAATTAAATGTTTTGATGTAATACTTTTAGAATATTTCTCATAGATTTGGGGTTAAGATGTAAGTCCTTACTATATTCTCTATCAGTCACTTTCTTAAATGATAATATGTGCCAAGCTCTTTTGAATATTTCTCCATTTTATCGACAGCTTTTAATAATCTGATTAAATTCTTGTTTAGATACATGCAAATTAAATGAGAGATGCTTAACTTCTAATTTCTGGACTCCAAAATGAACTAACCCTAAAACTAAAAGAGATAATTGACTTCTTACCCAGTCTTAAATAATTATACAATGTATTTTACATAAAATTTAAATACTATAGGAACTTTTGATTTTTAATAGTTCTTATTTTATAATTTAGTATTTTTAAGTGCAATTCTATAATGAAAGAAGTATGAAAAACAAATTTTTACAAAATTAACAGCAATTCTATTAACAGATAATATTGATAATTTAACAAAATAATATTGAATCCAAAATTAAGAAGTTTTATTAAAATTTTTAAATATTTCTGCTTTCAAAATTTTCCATATTTATAAAAAATTTTAAATTTTTTTAATTAAATACCTTCTTTTTAATTTTAAAGTAAAATTTTATTTGATCAATTGAGGTAACTAAATAAAAGTATGTAATGTGCTTATTAGTAATTTTAAATATAAGAAGCTAAGTAAATAATAACTAATTAAAATTAACTTCAAAGTTAAAATCTGAAAATTATTTTTAATTTTAGAATGATGATAGATAACATTTATAAATTTACCCTCTACTAATTTCAAAAATGTCTAAATTTCGATTAAGTGATGTCTACGTCCTAAAAAGCGTCTTCCTAAATAACTACACGAATTCGAGTGGTTAATATTGTTTAGTTAATATTCAAAAGTCAATCTATATTAGAAATGTTGTCTATTTTCAATTTAAATTTGCAATTTTCTTTTGTTAGTATGTATAATTTATATGATCTCAAAATTAATTTTAACTTTAAAATGCTGCTAGACAGTATTTATAGACTTACCCTTTATTAATTTCAAAATTTCCTAGATTTTGATTAAGTGATGCATATTCTTTAAAAAGTGACTATCTAAATAAATTAATAAGTGTTTTAGAGTGGCTAGTTAGTTAATATCCATTATTACGATAAAGCTATATCATCTCTACCTTATAAAAAATATATTAATAATTGATTTATGAGAATAAATAATTATTTACCATAAAATGGTCAATAAAAATATATTTTTCTAAAGCTCTTTGTATTGTAGTATTTATACTTTTCCTATAAAAAAGATTTGAAACTGTTTGTTAATTAGTTAGTATTCTTTTAAAATGTCATTTTATTTATATGATTGCTTTATGCTCATATATAAACAAATCTATCGAACTGCTATAAATTTCATAGCAAAATAACATTGACTTTACTATGTGTTTTATTTAAATAATCAGTTATTTCTATCAATATTCATTTTATTCGATTTATCTTAATTTAAATAATTAAAATTTAAAGCAAAATCAATTTAGTTTCATACTATCTTACCTAAAATATGTTTTAATACTTTTTTCATAAATGATAATTTTGTTTTTGAAAAATCAATAATTTGAATATAATTATTATATCTTTAATTAAAAAAATTCATACTTAGTTAATAGACTCTATAGCATTAGGATGCTAAATATATAGTTTTTAAGTGATAACAAAAAATTGTAAAAAATAAATAAATAAACAATTAACTAAAAAAAAAAATTGATAAAAATAAAAATTCTAATGCTGTTAAAAAAAAGATATAAAAAGCGTTACCCTCGTTACGCTCAAATAGAGCATCAAGAACAGCATAAAATGTAAATTAACAAATTTATCGATTTGAAAAATAGTTTTCTTGAAAAAGAAGTAGAAAGCTTTGTATTAAATTAAGCAGAAAGGTTAGATGAAAGCATTAAATTATTGTAATTCAAACCTAAGATTACTTTCGCTGATTCTAATTAGAGCAATAACCAAGAGAGTATGTAACTGAATCATATGAAAACTACTGAAAAAGAAATATAAGAAGAAATTAATATAAAATCTAAGATAATTAAGATTTAAAAACAAATTGAGTTATTTGAAATCTTAAAGAGTTATGTATAATAAAAGCTTATGATTAATGACAGCGAAGTAAGCCAAAATGAATAAGAAACCAGCTCTGATGAAATTTACGAAACAAGGAAAAATTTGCTGAATGGCCAATTTAAAAATATAGAGAATATGTTTTATTTAAATTATTTTCCTAATATTTATCCTCATCAATAAGCTTAAGTATCTGATGAATAAGAGTGGTTTATAATTGATGAAGATTTAAATAAATATACATCATCTATCTCATATTTCTAAAATCTTAGATATAACAATTACCTTTTTAACAAATCACTTAAAATGTTCATTCAACCTTCTGTAACCACAATTGAGGAGTATGAGATTTATAACGACTATGTTTAAACTTCTATAATTCGCTTTAATTCTCCTATTTCTGTTATAATTAATTTTTCTTTAGACTAACCTTTACAGTTAATAGCAACTCTGAAATGTTTGCTTTGTATAAAATCTTACAACATAATTCAAATAAATATTAATTGTAATATCTATGAATAATAATTTTGTAAATTAGTAGAATAAATATTTAGAGTAGCATTTGGTTAACGCTGTTTACAGTAAATAACAATTAACATAACAACAGATAGAATCTACTTTTTAGAAATCCTTGATAATTTATCTAAGGCTATGAGTTAGTGCGATTTAGAAAAAAGTGTCATCAGAGTTTTTAAATTTAGTTAATTAAACTCTTATTCATATGATATAGCTCAAATAGGAGTTTTGAATGAATTTTTTTACTAAATCTCAAGATTAAAAATGATTTACCACTTCTCAATCGAAAATGTTCCAGTTTTTAATGAAAATCTAGAAAACTTTTATAAAATAACAAGCCAAGCTACTTCAGCATAGCTTTACAATATAATAACGGAATTAAATTTTAACAGTTAAACATTACAAGTTTTAGATTTAAAGTATAGCTTTATGTCAACAAAAGAAGAGTATGTAAAATGTGAAAACTTTAAAAATGCCACAAACTTAAGACATCTAAATGTATAATGTTAAACTCATATGTAGTACTTTTAACCAACTAGAAAAGAGATACTTTAACAAGGTCAACGAAAAAATATTCTTTCTAGTGATCAAAATTAAAAAAAAGAAACGGAATAAAAAGAAGACACACCTTACACATAAGAATAGTACTAAAAAGAGTAAGAAGAATATTAGAATAAAATTTTACCATACTAACTAGATAATCTAATTGCAATTACTCAATTACAAGTTTTAAATATTTAAATATCAAAAGAGTAAAGTGTTTTAGATAGCTTTATCGAATTTATGAGAAAATCACAAAACTTAAAATAAGTTTAAATAAGATCCTCAGGTATTAATTAAGATTTAAGTTAATTATTCCAAATAATAGATTGCTATAAAAGTTTAACATCTTTTTATATCTATTGCTATGATTCTAAATACATAAAATACTAAAAGGAATAATATCAATCAGATTATTACTCTCTAGAAACAAATTGCATACCAAATAGCTTTTGTCTTCTCAATCCTTATAAATTGATTCTACGTAATGAAGTTGGTAGTACTAATTTTATGTAATCTATAGATGAAATTTGTCAATCTGTGAAAAAATCAACAAAATTAAAACAAGTGAATTTTGAATTGAGATGCTAGGTTTATTAATCATAAATAGCGAGATACGAAACAAAAGACTATCAACTAAAACTCTTTTTTCATCTGATCGATTTAAAAGAGCTTGAAAATTTAAAAGTTAGTTGTTTCTTTAATCAATAATTAATTAACAATCTATCTAATTTTATTGAAAATTCTCAAAGTCTGAGGGGTTTGGTAATTACCAGAGACCCATATAAGTAGCTTTATCTTGATTTCTCTTCTTTATTTAAATCTATCTCTCTTTCATAAACAATAGAAAATATTCAAATCAGCTTAGGAATAGAATCATAAAAAGTTAAATTGCCTTATTAAGAAAGGTGGCTGCAAACAAAAATAAAAAACTTTTATCAACCTTTTTGCTAAATGTTGTAGCAATCTAATAGCAATTTGTTATTAATTAAACTAGAAGAAGGATTTTGTTATTAAGGAGCTAATCTACTCTTGAATTCTATTTTGAATTTGAAGCAAAATAAATATATCATGATAAATTAAATAATGGCTCATATTTAATCCTTGAAAAAAGGTGAAGATGATCACCTTAAATAACTATTTTATGAAGCATATTAAAAAGGTTATTTAGTATATAGAAGCTGCCCTTTTGATATTCTCAATAAATTTTGAGTCTATTTAATTCACTCAATCAATAAAAAAATATAAAAATATAATTAGCAAAATATTTATTTTGTAAGAGTCTATTAACTAAATATATAGCCAAAATCAGCAATCAAGTTAATTTTTGTAATCACGAAATTATTGTTTTTTTCAAATTTTAAATGTTTTTTTCAAAAAGTGGGGAGTTTTAAATAAATTAGTGACTATAATGTAATTTTATATTGATTTGGTTTTAAAAAATTAATTAATTCAACAACAAAAAAACATTTTAAATTTTCATTTTATTAATAATTTTCTACTTTTTTAAATCATCTTTTTTTCAAAAATTTGTATGTTATATATTAATTAGTACTGAATAAATATTGATTGTAAATATTTAAAAAAAAGAAAATAAATTTAATCACTGATTAATAGTAATGATTGACTAAATTTCAAAAGTATTTTAAAATACAATATTATGATAAAATAATGAAAATACAGTTATTTGAATTGATTTTTGTATAAATAAAATAGAGTTTTTTAATATAAATATTTAAATAGTAAGTGATTAATATCATTTTTATTATATAATTTAAATTGGCTTGTAATCTTAAGTATTAATTAATTTATATCCACATTTTTTGAAGAATTGTTAGGATTTTTTATTTGACTATTCTTATTATATTATTTTTAGTTTTTATATATTTTATTAGTAGTATTTTTCAATGAATTATTGAGAGCGAACTGAATATTCTACATCTTCGAAGAGATAGGACAATTCTTTTTTAGTAAAATCTTCGAAGCTCAGTTTTTTTTCAGAATTGAGAAGTCTCTCCCTGTAATTAATAAGATTTTAAAGATCTTGCAGGTCAACATCTAACTCATTTATATGAAATATATATTCATTCTAAAAATTTAAAATCCTTTTGCACTGGCTGGATGGCGAAACATTCCTTTTTTTGAAATAAATTTTGATAGGAAAACCATCAAATGTGACAATATTAGATTCATAAT
The DNA here is from genome assembly GCA_000231845.2 of Tetrahymena malaccensis 436. Taxonomy (NCBI): domain Eukaryota; phylum Ciliophora; class Oligohymenophorea; order Hymenostomatida; family Tetrahymenidae; genus Tetrahymena; species Tetrahymena malaccensis. Next base: position 150,777 of record JH720003.1, on the reverse strand, counting down.
AACAATCTTGGATATTATAAAAGAACCTATTGCATATTCCTTTTAGAGATAGATCTATAATTTCATCTTTACTTTATATCAAGTCAACTTTTTAGCCTCTAAATATTAATTAGCTAAGATTATCAACATCAAGACCTATAAAATCTAAATACGATTTAGAAAACACGTATTTTATTATTTCTGCATCTTTCTTTAGAATATTTATTCTTCCTATGCAAAATTAATATATTTAATTTTAATTTTATAAGGCATATTCTTTCATATATTATTCGCAATATTAGATATGCAGCATAAATTACTCGTCATGCTCAGTAATTATATCTTTATTAATTTGAAATTATTCTACTCTATTTATTAGCTACTCTCTAACATTTTTATAGATTTCAAGTATCTGTAAGACTTCGTTCTACTTGTTAATTTTCACATTCTAATTTTAAAAATAATTTACTCAATAAATCTAGAATAATTCTTTGATTTTAAATTTAGTTTATCAAAAATTAAATATAATAAATCTATCTTAAAATATATATAATTATACCTGTAAATGCATTATCGCATCTTGAATGGGCGTTAATTAATTTTAATCGTCTGTCAATAAGCACTAAACTAATTGTTCCTACTTTAAATATTAAAAACTCAATGTTTTCTAAGTTTAGAAACCAAAGCTGAGAAATCCTATGCTATGACAAAATCTAATAGTACCATCTTATTCAATTTAGAGACCTTAAGAAATTCTAATCAAACTATTTGTATTTAATGTTGGACAAATAGTTGTTACTGAAACTTATTTAGATTTACTTTTCCTTTTTTAATTTTAGATAAATTTTGTGCAAGTAGTAATCGCTGAGCAGTTATTAGCGCTTTGCTCATTTTATTGGCTGGTTTCTGATTATAAATTTTGTCCTACATAATGTTGATTTAACTAATCAAAAACGCTCTCAGAGTATAATTATGATAAATCTTTATTTTCTAATATCTAATTTATTGGCTCATAATTTATTTTGCAGCGAAAGTATTCATCTGTAGATTCTTCAAAATCTTATAAAATTTATTGATCTATAAAAGAAATATTTTCGATATCCATCTATTAATTTTTAAAGCTTTTTTAGATATAATTTGGAAATCTTTTGTTTTTATTAAATATAAAAAAATTATCTTTTTCTAAGATTAACTTAACAAAAAAATCAAGCAAAACTCTAAAATAAGTAAAAAAAATTAAATGAATGATAAGTGCCAACTAATTTAATTAATTATTCAATTATTTGTGGTTAACATTAATTTAAATAGAAAGTTCTACATATTCAGAATAAGAATTTCTAAAATGTTTGTTAATTGGAAATGCAACTATTTGTGAAATTTTTCATTCATTTCATAGCTTAGACTATTTTTTTTATTCTAATAATGAAATTCATTAACTCAAAAAAAAAAATGCATTTAAAAAAAAATCTAGAAAAAATTTAAAATAAGTGCGAATTGATAATCAAAGTGTGATCTAAAAATAAATAGCTCATCGTAATTCACCAGTGTTTACTAATGAAATGATACAAGGTTATAAAAAGTAATAGACAAATAGGGAGTCATTTAATTATCATTAATAATTAAGTGTTTATATAATAATTTAGTTCTAATAAATAAATTAAGGCTTTAACACCAAATTTATGATTAAATTTATTAATTTTTTGTTAATTTTTTCAATAAATTAAGTCTAATAAAATAAGGGCAAACAAATATTTGATTTAGATATAATATTTTTAATAAATAACATGTAAAATGATCAAATTAAATTTACTTTTTTAGTAAATTACAAATTTCTATGCAAAAAAAATCATCATAAAAAAAATTCTAAATATAGGCAATTAAAAATTAAGAAGAAAGATTTTTACTTGAACACTTTTTGAAAGCTTTTTAAGAGATAAATATGTGAAAAATTATAATAAATAATACTTAATTTCAACTAACAAAGAAAAGCAAGAACCATAACATATAAATTGTAAATAGGCAATTAAAATATATTTTAATGTTCCTGGTTTAGTATTTATTTAGAAGATTTTTTTATTTTTTAATAAAATTTAAGATGAAAGTGTAAATATTTAGATATTGTCAAAGTATTTCTAGAATAGTAAGTGAAGTTAATTAGATGGGGGTTATTGTTTACTTTTAAATTCCTCCATTTTAAGATATTAAATTATTAATTTATTTTGAATAAGCTTTAGCTTCAAATATTTCAATAGCTTTTTTAATTGTGAAGTTTAATATTATGATCAAGATTACAAAATTAGAGGAGTATTTTTAATTAGCTTATATCCACATTGTTTTTATTAATATGTGATTTTACTTTGAAGCTCTTGCTCTATTTGAAACATTTTTTCAAGGTTTTCTTTGTAGAATTTATCTAAAAAATTTTAAGAGTGTATTGAATATTCAACGTCTTCGAATTAATATGAAAGTTCTTTTTGGATAAATTCGTCTATTGAAAGATTAATAGGATTTAGCAATATTTTTTGCCTGTACTCAATTAATCTTTGTAAGCTTTGAATATCTACATCCATTTCTATAATTGAGAAAAAATATTCATTTTTAAAGTACTGTTAACACTTTTTATGAACAGGCTTTCTTAAACATCTCTTTTTCTAGAGCAAAACTAAAGGAAATCCATCAAAAGTTTGGATGCAAGCTATTTGCTCGTCCTCATCAATCATTTTACATTTAGACTCAATGCCATTTAGAGTTTGTATTATTTTATCAGACTAGTCTTTTATTAAATCCACTTGTTATTTACGAAGGTAAATTGTGCTCAAAGAAGCTTAATTCAGTCCAAGTAACTCTAAATAGCTATTGGAAAATCCTGTTTTAACAACTTAAATGTCCTTCTCTCTTAAGTCTATTCTTCCTATAGAATACCAAAACATTTTTGTTTAATTTTCATTATTGTAGTTCTCGTTTAAATATTCATATGAGAAGTCAACAAATTCTTTAAACTCTTAGTCCTTCATATCGAGCTCTTCTTCAGTGAGTTTTAAACTTTTCACTTCTTCAAATTACATTTTTACTTGAGAATATATTTTTACAAGCTCTTATTCAATTTCTCTAAATTGAATTCCATCTATCCTGCTTAAAAAGAATAGGGCTTCTTCGATGGATGATTACCTTAGCATAGTATTTTTACTGAAGTGTAAATCTACAACACCAATATCTTTTTTATCTTCGACGCATTCAACAATTTATTACTAATAATTAAAACTCAATGATCCAAGTGATCCACATAATCTTAAAGTTCCATCACTCATCAATGTCATTCCTGTCCATAGTTTCATGCGATCCAAACCAAATAAACCAACATTAATATTTTGTTGAACACTAAGCGCGCAGTCGTCGCTACTTCTATATCTACAGTCTCCTCCAAACTCTAAATCAATATAGTTATTATAGACATCTCCTAAATCTATAAAATTCTAACCAAAGATTTAGGTAGAAGAATTATCACTTTATTCTTTCGAACTAATGTCTTTATAGCCTACTTTCTAATGTAAAGGAGCCTAATTTTGCTAAGTGTAAAACGAGCTATTTTAATCTAAATATGAGTTTTAGTTAAAATTATCTTTGTATTCAAAATCGTTTTCTATGTCCATGCCTTAGATTTAATTGATAAATATCTATAATTTTAAATGCTTTTTAGATGAATAAATTGGAAACTATTAATTTCTTTCAATCTTATTCAGATTAACTAATTAGCAATCTTTTTGGATGCTTTACTTAATTAGAAAAAAAAATTAATCAATTGAAAATTGTAAATTCCATAATATAAGTTATTAATTGTGGTAGTAAATTAAATTTAACTAAAACCCACTCAAATTATTACTTGCTATAGACATATTCAATTAATCATTCATAATATAATTCATTTATTTATCTTTAAGATTCCATCTATTAACAAATGTCATTCAAGCAAATTAAAAACAAAATTAGTCAAAATAAATTATCAAGGATATTGGTGTTTTTTTATATATAAGCAAGATATTGGATCTTTTATTAGCTCTATTTGGATTGCTATATTTTCTTTCTAAGAAAGTAAATTCAACTCTTTTAAAATATTTTAAAATTAAAGAATATTAAATTATATATAATTCATTTATTTGAATTAAAATTATTTTTGATGATCTTTTAAAGTTTTTAAGTAAAAAAGGTAATAGTTAAGATATTAAAAATATGAATATTTACACTTACTATTAGATTATTACACTCATTATATTAATAATATATTATTTAAAATATTTTTATACAAATTGAATGAATAATTTTGAGTTATTTATCATGAAGTTAAATAGTCAAATGCAATTACTTTTCTAAAATATTTAATGTTTCTCAAATAAAATGCATTTTTCTTTTAGCAAATAAATGTATATCTAAGTATAAATAATATTATTAATTTTATCATTTAGAGTGTTGCTTTTTGAGATGATATTTAACTATTTTTTGTTGTTTGAACTTAATAATTTCTATCAAAATTATATAACTTAATAAACTCTTGTTTGGTCTCAAGATTTTTGAGAACATTGAATTATTTGTAAATATTTAATTATAAGATAATTATACTATTTAGTTAAACATATTTTAGTTCTCAGAATAAAAAATTTATTTTATAATTAGAAATATTTCTGTATTTAAATTTACAATTTTATGTATAGTTTTTATATTAAATACAAAGAACTATCAATTTACTCGTTTTAATTAATATAAATCATGCATTAATTTATTTTTTTAGAAATAATTTGATTATTATAAAGGAATTGGTTTTTAGTAAGGATGCCATAATTTGGCTTGCGTAATAATATATTTTTAATTAAGAAAATATCAGATGAGTGCTCTTTTAGCTAATATTTTATCAGTAATTACAAAGAATTTTATTGATGATTATTCAATGATATAGACAACTTTTTTTATTCATTTAAATCGAAAACAAATCAGAAAAATTTTCTAACAATTTTCAAAAAAAGAACGAATTTATTCATTGATTTATATTTTAATTGGTAGTTTTTACAATGGAAATTGTTTATCTTTGTTTTTCATATTTATTTAAATAAATATTCAATCATTCATTGGTCATTTTGAGATTAACTTTTTCTTGCTTAAAATATATTTCAAACTGATTTCTTATTGTGATAATAATTAACAAAATTTTGATTGATTAATCTGTAACCGCATGATTTTTTCTCTTCTTTTTATTTGACTAGCTATTCTTGCAATTTTATCATTTGCTCTAGATTTTCTTTATAGAATTTTTCTATGAAAGTTTGAGAATGAATGGAATATTCTACATCTTCAAATCTATAGGACAATTCCTTTTATATAAATTCTTCTATCGACAAATTATCTGGATGCTAAAATATATTGAGTCTGTATTCAATCAGCTTTTGAAGTTCCTAAATATCAATATCAAACTCAATTAAAAAGAAAGAATAATCATTAAACATCAAATATTGTTTTTTTGCTTCCTCATTCTGTATATAATATTTTCTTTATATCAAATTCAAAGTGAAACCATCAAATGTTTAGACTTAAATTATATATTTTTCTTCAATTGGATGTTTAAACTTGTTATCCATCACCTAAATTGTTTGTTATGTTATTCTATTCTTTTCTTTTATTAGGTCTACTTGATGCTTTCTTAAATAAATAGAACTCAAACTAGACTAATTTAACCCTAATAACTCTAAGTAACTTTTTGAAAATCCTGATCTCACAAATTCAGATTAACGCTCTCTATAGTTGTATCTTGCTATTTAATACCAATACATCTGTGAAGAGTTTTCTTTGTTTTTAACATAATTTTTATCAAGGTAATCATAGCAGAACTAAAGATGCTATTGAAATTCCTCATCTTTTTAATCTAACTAAAAGCTACTTAAGTTAAACTAGTTGATTCTCTGCAAATTATTTTGAATATAGTTATGAAAGCGTATCAACTAAAACTCTACTTAATAAAAGTCAATTCCTTCTACTTTTTAGAGGAAAGAAAGTACTTCTCCTATTGAATACTGCCTTAATAAAGGATTCTGTGAAAAATGCAAATCAATTACTCCTAAATCTTTCTTATCTTCGATGCAGTCGACTATTTACTATTAGTAATTAAAACTAGTTGAACCTTGTAAGACGCACATTCGTAAAGCTCCATCTTTAGTTAAGGTTAATCCATTAATTATTTTCATCATATCATATGGCGCTAACTAAAAATGAGAATTCCAAATAAAAGCTGTTCTTTTTTTTAACTTACCTTGAATATTCTATTAAAAAATTGAATCAGTTTGTTATAATTATTCTTCATCTTATTCTAAATCTAATTACAAAATGTTGCTGTAAAGATTATCATATTTATCATAAATACTGAGAGAACTAGTTTCCTATTAAACTATTGGCGATGAGCTATAATATTAGTTTTAATAAATCTTTGAGATTTAACTATCTCCTTCAATTTGCTAATACATTTAGCGATAATCCAGAGATTAACTTAATCCAAAAAATTAAATATCTTCCTATTCCATTTTAATTGTTTTTTAATTGTAAAAATATTAAATATATTATCTTTATTTTAATTAATAAGCTATTACTCTCAATTTTATTAACCACTACATATAAGAATTATAAATCTAATTTTACATTCATTGAATTTAAAAAAAGCAATTTTGTTTATTAGAAGATAAAAGGCATGCATTAATTATTTATCAAACATTGTTATAGACTCCAAAAAATTTCATATTAGATCAGAATTTATTTTATTTATTCTATGGATTGTTCTTTATAGTTTTTATAATTATAATAAGAAGATTTAGTATTTCTGGATATTTTCTTTATGTAAGATTTTAATTAGCTCAATTTACATCCTTATAAAATATTCTGACTAATTAAATTTGCACTATTTTCTATTATAACTAATCTTATATGTTTATTTAAATATTTATTATCTAAAGCTCTTAGCCCCAAGTTTGAAACACCATAATAAACCCTAAATTTTTTTGTTAACCCTACAATCCACAGTGAAGTCAGTGAATCCGGATTAATTGATTTGAGTGACTCAAAATACATTATATTATTATTATTATTATACTAATTTTAGGAAAAAAATACTTACTAAAAATGAATGTATAAAGGAATTCTTTTTGTAATAATTTAATTACCCCTTTTTAAATGTTGAAGAAAATATAATTAGTTTGTTAGTTAGTTAAAAGGAAAAATGAAGCAAATAAATAAAATATTTATGCAAAGGCTGAAAATGAAAAATGACTAAAATTTAAAATAATATGTTGGAATTTAAAAGCAAATAAGTTAAAAGAGTATTTTTTAAATACATTTAGGCATTAAAAAATATCACAATCCAAAAGAAATAAGTTGTTTTTACAACAAATCAAGTGCAAATTTCAGAGATTAGTGCAGTTTGCTAATCCAGAACCTAGTCCTGAGGAGCCTTCGTCACCAATTTAATTACCGCTTTTTAAATTTTGAAGAAAATGTAATTAGTTTATTTGTTAGTAAGTTAGTTAAAAGGAAAAATGAATAAAAAAGATGACATAATAATCAACTACTAAATTATTTAAGCAAGCACTGAAAAAATATATGATTTAGTATAAATATTACTAAAAATAAAAAAGAAAATAAAGGTCAATATTTCTTTAAAAACATTAAACTTGATTGTAATAATAAGTTAAATGATAATAAATTTAATTTAATCGATATAAATATAGAGATTTGTAAGATATTAAAGGGAAGAGTTTAAAAACTTTTTTAATGATAAAAATAAAGCTGAGGAGTATTAATTAAAAAATAAACAATTACATCTTCAATATTATAATATTTACTACAATTTTATGTTAATTTAATTAATTATAAAAGTAGTTAAATAATCATTTATTTTTAATAATCGAAAATATTGAGGAGAACTCAAAATGAATGAAACATTTTGGGGAGATCTAGCAGAAATCTACAGTAATTCTATTTTTTTATTTTATGAATTTAATAATTTAGTTTTTATTTTAATCTTAAAAAATATTCTCCCATATGATTTAGTTGTTGCCTAATTTAATAATAAAACAAAAGTATTTAAAAATAAGTTGAAAAAAGAAAGTGATTAAAAAAACAGAAGGAAATGGATTAAAAAAATATTTTATTTCAATAACAAGATAACATTGAAAAAATTTAAAATTAATTGAATGAAAACTTACTCAGCTAATAAGTATCAAACTCCCAACAAATCTAAAATTAAGAAGATTTATCTAATATTTAGAATGAGTTAGATGATACTAATATCGTTATGATATCTGAAAAAACTCTTTAAAGAAAAGCTAAAAGCTAAATAGTCAGATTACAGGTATGTTAAAATAGAATATTTTAAAATGCTATGTGTTAAGTGATCAATGATAAAAAAGATTAACATGTAATAATATCTTATCAAAATTAAGGCAATAACAATTTTATCCAGCATATTTCTTCTAAAAATAAAAGCGCCTTAAAGGAAGATAAAAATATCTTAAACAATGATTTTAGTCAAGGTTAAATCAAATAAAAGTAAACCACAATCCAAAAAGTTCCTAACAATCAAATTGATTGTCAATAACTCAAATAATTTGAAGAAAAAAATAATATTGACCTACAAAAAGATAAACAATAATGTAAAAAAGAGTTAACTCTAAATCAAGACCAGACTAATGATTAAGGAAATTATTATTAGTAAGAAAAATCAACCTTTTAGTAAGACTACGAATATTAAAAAAATGATACTATTAAAAAAGGAGATAAAATCAAACAAAATCAAATGACTAAAAACTCAATTTAATAAATCTAAGAAATTCAAGAAAAAATAGATATTAATATCTAGAATCGTGAGAATCAAAGTGATAAAGTGTAAAATTTAAAGGAAATATAAATTTCTAGTTAAGAAAATGCTAATCTGTAAGAAAATACTGACAGAGACAAAAGCTAATCTCAACAATAATAAGATTAATAAATTATTCGTGAGCAGGAAAACTTTCAAAAATCAGAAAGTATCTAATAAAAAGATATTTTAAATTTGAAAAATATTTCTAAATAGCAAGGCTAAAGCACCAAAGATGCAACAAATATTCCTATTCCACAAAATAACCAAATTGTTTAATAAGAAATTCAAAGTTTTACCAGTCAATAAAGTCAACATGATATTAAAAAACATATTGAAAAGTAGAATAATTTAAATCAAAGTTATTCTTCTTAATTGAAAGCAATATTTGATCAAATTAAGACATACTAATTTTAAGACTATCAAAAGCCATTTGAACAAGAGCAGGGTGTATTAAAAAAAATAGTATGGGAATAAGAGATTTTTGATAAAATTCATGATAGTAAAATATAAAGTCAGAATTTTTAGTATTAAAAATCTAAAATATTTGAAAGTCTGCAATAAAAATAACTCTATTTAGGTAAGATAGTTAATTCAAACAAAAAAGAAGACTTAATTCTAGGATTTTTTTTGGATAAATATGATAATTTTGAAGAATATATTTTCAAAATCATTTATAACCCAACTTAATCATATTCAAATATTTAGAATCAAATCATTAAAACTCTAGGATTTTAAATTGAAACTATCAAGTTAGAATAAGAAAATATTTTAATTTTGGGATTAAAAAAAAATGATTATCTTTCGATTTCAAATAAATTTAGCAATTTATTCTAATTCAAATAAAATATCTATTAAATTGAAAATTTTTATGAAATAAATTCACTAAATTATTAAGATTGCATATAATGTAGGGACTAGAATACTTGTGAAAGCAAAAATTGTTTCAAATACATAAAATCCCGAATTAAAGATTTTCTAAATCATAAAAAATATTCATATTGTGAATATTATAACAAAGAAATCGAGGGAATCATATTCTAATTAAATTAAGACTAATTTGTTTTGGAATATTTAAATTTTGTTCACGAAATATTTTTCAGCTTTTTAGAAAACAATTAAATTGATTAATAAAATCCTTTTTAGTAGCAATTAAATAACTTTTTAGAAAGTATTTCTTAAAAAAAATAAAATTTTGCATTAGAAGAAGATAAAAAGTAAATATTTAGTAGTGATTTGATAAATTAGTACTCATTTAAGGAATATTTAATTTAAACAAATTCAGATTTAATTTAAGAGAAACAAAGTTTAAATACTAATTGTTAAAGAGAGTGGGATATCAATAAATTTCAAGAATTAAATAAAAATAAAGTAAGTGATATCTTTTAAAAATTATATTTGGAAATTATTTAAATTTTGAAAACAAAAAATTATTATCTGTGCTAATCTTTTAATAATAATTAATTGGAAGAAGATATCTTTATAGGATATTAAAAAGAAGGAGAAGGATAATATACAGATTATATATTTGTTATCAAATATAATCCAATTGATTCAGAAATATAAAAATACTTTATTATCAAGTAATTTAATGAAGAACTAAATTATTTTATTATTAATAACTTTGCCCATATTCTAATATTATCAAAAGAGGTCTTCCTATAAATCTACAATAACTTTTAATTTGTAAGTTAAAATAAAATTGAATGGACTGAAGATTATTTTGAAAAAATTAACAAAGATAAAGATATCAATAAAAAACAATGTAATGATTGTGATGATTGCAACATATAAAATGAATGTTCAGAATATACCTATTTTAGAAACTTTTAGGAGTAAAAAAAGGAAATATTTGAGAAATTAAGAGCAAAAAATTACTATATATGTGAATATTTAACTCAAGGAGGTGAGGGAGTTGTTTTTTAAGGTTATAAATAATCTATTAAAGAAAAATAAGAATATGTTTTTAAAATTTTGTTTGGATTTAATTAAGGTTAACTTCAGGGTGAACTATAAATAATGAAAATGTTTGATTGTCATATTAATGTGATCAAATTTATTGATTTTATTGAAATTAATGAAAATACTCATATTATGATTTTAGAAAAATGCAAATTTAGTTTGATGGATGAGCTAAAATAACTTAAATAAAAACAAGATTTTCCTTTCAATAAGTTACTTTAAATGATTTTTAATTTACTTGATGGTTTAATATAATTTAGAATTTATAATATTTTGCATCTTGATATTAAACCTTCAAATATCCTTCTCAATAATTCAGGCTAATATGTTTATACTGATTTCGGTATTTCTACCTTAAAAAAAAATAATCAATAAGTTGAGGTGAAAGGATACACTTAAAGTTATGCTTCTCCTGAATAAATAAATTATGATTTAAGTATCGACTATTAAAGCGATATTTATTCTTTAGGGAAAACTTTTCTAATTATTTTATAATATTTTAAAGATATTTAATAAGAATAAAAGTATTAAGTAGTTATAAACGATTTGATGGGAAAAGTAAGTTAATAAATGGTATAAAATTAACCAATGAGCAGATTTAAGTGCCTAGAATTAAGGAATGATTTTTTTTAATACATTTTGAAATAAAAAGAATGTAACTAATTTTTAGAATCATATGTAAATCAAATCATAAAAATTTTAGAATCATATCCCTATGATAAGAATAAAGAAATACCTTATTTTTTACAAATTTCTAAGTTATATAAATAGAACATTTTAGATTTTAGAAAATAATAGATTACATACAATCAGTTAAATAATTCTTCATAAATCTAATATAATATAGCTCAATCTATGAATGAAGTAGGGTTATGCAATAAAAATCTTGGAGATTACTAAAAGGCCTTAGAATATTTATTGGAATCTCACCAAATGACAAAATAAATATTCAAAGAAAATCACCCATCAATAGCTATATCTCTGAATAATGTTGGATTATGCAATCTAAATCTTGGTGATAACAAAAAGGCATTAGAATATTTTTTGGAATCTCTCCAATTAACAAAATAAATATTCAAAGAAAATCACCATAATATTGCTACATCTCTGAATAATGTTGGTACTTGCTATCAAAATCTTGGTGATAACAAAAAGGCCTTAGAATATTTATTGCAATCTCTTCAAATGACAAAATAAATATTCTAATTAAATCACCCATTAATTGCTGCATCTCTTAATAATGTTGGGTTATGCTATGAAAATCTTGGTGATAACAAAAAGGCCTTAGAATATCTATTTGAATCTCTACAAATGACAAAATAAATATTCAAAGAAAATCACCCATAAATTGCTACAAATCTGAACAATATTGGGCTATGCTATCAAAATCTTGGTGATAACAAAAAGGCCTTAGAATATCTATTTGAATGTCTCCATATGACAAAATAAATATTCAAAGAAAATCACCCATAAATTGCTACATCTCTAAGAAATGTTGGGTTTTGCTATTAAAATCATGGTGATAACAAAAAGGCCTTAGAATTTTTATTGGAATCTCTTCAAATGACATAAAAAATCTTCAAAGAAAATCACCCTGATATTGCTACATCTCTTAATAATGTTGGGTTATGCTACTAAAATATTGGAGATAACAAAGAGGCTTTAGAGTATTTATTAAAATCTATTCAAATTACAAAATAAATATTCAAAGATAATCACCCTGATATTGCTATATCTCTAAGTAATGTTGGGGTATGTTATGAAAATCTTGGTGACAGCAAAAAAGCCTTAGTATATTTATTGGAATCTTTATAAATGACAAAATAAATATTCAAAGAAAATCACCCATTAATTGCTACTACTCTAAATAATGTTGGCAGTTGCTATCAAAATCTTGGTGATAACAAAAAGGCCTTAGAATATTTATTGGAATCTCTGTAAATGAAAAAATAAATATTCATAGAAAATCACCTTGATATTGCTAGATCTCTTAATAATGTTGGATTATGCTAAAAGAATCTTGGTGATAACAAAAAAGCCTTAGAATATTTATTGGAATCTCTATAAATGACAAAACAAATATTCAAAGAAAATCACCCATTAATTGCTACTACTCTGAATAATGTGGGCAGCTGCTATAAAAATCTTGGCGATAACAAAAAGGCCTTAGAATATTTATTGGAATCTCTGCAAATGACAAAATAGATATTCAAAGAAAATCACTCATCAATAGCTACATCTATGAATAATGTTGGGCTATGCTATAAAAATCTTGGTGATAACAAAAAAGCATTAGAATATTTATTGGAATCTCTGCAAATGATAAAATAAATATTCAAAGAAAATCACCCATAAGTTGCTACATATCTAAACAACGTTGGTATATGCTATCAAAATCTTGGTGATAATAAAAAAGCCTTAGAATATTTATTGGAATCTTTGCAAATGACAAAATAAATATTCAAAGAAAATCACCCTGATGTTGCTACATATCTGAATAATATAGGGTTATGCTATAAAAATCTTGGTCATTATAAAAAGGCCTTAGAATACTTATTGGAATCTCTTCAAATCAAAAAATAAATATTCAAAGAAAATCACCCATCAATTGCTGCATCTCTGAGTAATGTTGGGCTATTCTATTAAAATCTTGGAGATAACAAAAAGTCCTTAGAATACTTACTGGAATCTCTTCAAATGACAAAATAAATATTCAAAGAAAATCACCCATCAATTGCTACATCTCTCAATAATGTTGGGTTATGCTATGAAAATCTGGGTGATAATAAAAAGGCCTTAGAATATTTATTGGAATCTCTTAAAATGGCAAAGTAAATATACAAAGAAAATCACTCTGATATTGCAACATATCTTAATAATGTTGGATTATGCTATCAAAAACTTGGTGATAACTAAAAGGCTTTAGAATGTTAATTAGAATCTCTTCTAATTAAAAAATAAATATTCAATGAGAATCACCCTGGAATTGCTAAATCTCTGAATAATATTGGGTTATGCTATCAGAATCTTGGTGATGATAAAAAGGCCTTAGAATATTTATTGGAATCTCTGAAAATAAAAAAATAAATATTCAAAGAAAATCACCCATCAATTACTACATCTCTAAATAATGTTGGGTTATACTATTAAAATCTTGGTGATGACAAAAAGGCCTTAGAATATTTATTGGAATCTCTTCAAATGACAAAATAAATATACAAAGAAAATCACCCTTAGATTGCTACAATTCTGTAATTAGTTGGCAGTTGCTATCAAAATCTTCAAGATGATGAAATGGCCCTTGAATATGAAGACGAATATCTTGAAGTGCTTGAATGAATAAACAAAGAAAATCAAACTGAAATTAGTGCATATTTGTATCTAGTTTGTAGTTGCTATTAAAATGTTTGAGGAGCATAAAGAACTTAAAATATAAATTTTAACGTTTATAAAATAACTTTAATCATTAGCATACAATATATTTTTTTAAAAAATGTATTAAATTTAAAAATTTTACTTTTTAGAAAGTTAATTATATTTTTAAATTTCATTTAATTTATATTTTTTAGTTAAATTAATAAAATTTTATAATAAATATTATAGAAATTTTTTATTTTTATTCCTATTGTTATTTGTAAAAATAATGAATATGTTTACGCATAAGTCAGTAGCCAACAAATAAATGAAATTTATATTAATCTTTATATAATTAACAAGACTATATTTTTTTAATAAATGATGCATATTTATTTAAGTTATAAGCAATCACAAATCAAGTCTTTGAATTTTTTATAAATAATATCTTAATAAAAATTGCTTATTAGTAATAACAAAATTAAAAGTAAACCCAAAAGTTAGTTAGTCAGCTACACAAAAACCTTAAAACCTGTTAGAGTAAATCTAAAGAAAGGAATGCTAACCTAATAATAGGTAAAATGTGCCAAGAGCATATCTAAGAAGTACAGCAATGATTGTCATATCAGCAAAATTGAACTTCAGAAATTCATTTTGAAGATGCATCAGCCGAATCCATACACCTAAATTCAAGATTATTTCAATGATTAGATTTAATCATTTGTACTAAAAAATAGAATTTCTAGAGAAAATACAGATATCGCTACCAAAGAACTAGGTTGCATTCATGAATAGCTTAAGGATAGCATTGATATCATGAAAAATGAATATGAATTGCTAATAGTTTAGGAATTATTTACGAAAATAAAACAAGAACTCAAGAACTTTCATAGACCTATTTAACCAAATTGCTCTAATTTAGAAATTAAGCATTGCATTGATAACTTATTAAAAGGATATGACAATTTCAATGAATATTTAACCAGAGTATGGTATTAACTCTATTTAGCTGAGGAATATCAAGAGAAGAAAATAGGTATGCGTAATTTAAAAATTTTAACAAAAACGTGGTTTTTGTAAGACATGTGGATTAGCCCTTTTTTTTAGATTTTTTATAATAGAATTATTATAATATAAAAAAAATTGTTAGATGGCTCAGATTATTCAATTAAATAAGGTAAATTATTTTTAATTAAATTCATTCATTTTAGAATGCTATTCTATAAATAAAAAAATTAATAAACAGATTTTATTAGGTTTTTAATAATAATCAATTAATTTTTCTATTTTTCTATTTTTCTAAAATATTCTTAATTTTATGAATTTAAAAAATAATAATAGAATTTCAAAGACTTTGCCTTAGTTTTTATTTTAAAAACAAACTTATAATAATTAAATCAAAAAAATGTTAATAAATAATGAGATTCTCTTATTGAATATAAAGGTAATTAATTTCATTCATTTTTATATGAATACTACTCAAAAATTTAGTATCATTTGTAGTAAATTTATTTCACTATTCAATAATATTTTTAATTAATAATAATTAGAGTTGGTATGTAAGGTATTATCTTTATTTATTATCAATCAATCAATCATTTTTCATTCATTATTTCTTTTGATTTATTAAGAGCTTATTTATGATTTATGAATATTAATTATTTATCAATATTCTTAAAATTATATTTTTTTAAATATAAATTAGTATTCATAAGATGTTCTATATATAGAGTTAATATTTCTCTATATTATTCTTTCTAATAAGGTAATTATTCATATAATTAAATTTATTTCTCAAAAAATAAATATTTTTATATTTTTAGACATTTATTAATAATCAATTTATTTACATTCAAATATTTTTAATAATTTTTTATAAAAAAATAAATAAATAGGTTTTATAAGATTTAGAATAGTTATAGATAACACATTCCCTTCAATAAATACATGTAATTTTCATTTTAATAAATATTTTATATATTTTCTATTGTTTAATAAATAAATTTAGTTAGATTTTTTAATTTACTTAACTTAATTGAGTATTAAATTTATAATTATTTTTATTTAAAATAGATTTATAATTAAGGCTTTGACTTATTTAAATCTATAGAGAGTTAAAGGAGACATGTTGAATTTTTTAAAGTAATTATTTATTTTTTAAATTTATTTTTGAATAATTAATTAAACAGCAGGATTAAATTGATTTTTATTAAAAATATATTAAAATTAATTATTTAACGAATTTTTTATTATAAAAATATAAATTAGTATTTATTAGATATTCCTCACCCAATACTATAAAGTAATTATTAATTTATTTAAATAATAAATTGTTTTATTTTATTAGAAATGTACTTATTTATTTATAATAAATCATAATATTTTAAATAATTAAAAATAAATTAATAGATTTTAAAAGACTGAGAATATTTATAAATATTAAATATTATAATTTAATCAATAAAGTAGATCCTTCAATAAATATATGTAATTATTACTTTAATTAAAATTTAATTAATTTTTCTATTTATTACTTAATAAAATTAATCATATTTTTATTAATTATTTATTCATTTTGCTAATAGATAGGGTCAATAAGTCTTTGTCTTATTTAATTTTATTGCATGTTGAAGTGAAATATACAATTTTTTAAAGGTAATTATTAATTTTGTTTGTTTTTCTATCACATATTTAATTTTTATGTTAGATTTTTTTCCTTAATTTTTTAATATTTTTTATAAAAAACTTAGATTTTTTATTATAAGTTTATTATGATACTATAAAAGTTAAAAACACTATGATTCTTTTGGCAAATAAATATAAGTAATTAACATTAATTCTTCTATAAATAGTAAATTTAAAATGTTTACAAAATTTAATAGAAAAAACTTTTGATAAAGTTTAGTTATTAAAGTTCTATTATAACTGGTTGATGAAATACTTTCTATTATAAAAGGTAATTAATTAATAATTAAATTTGCTTTTTTAACAAAATTTAATTATAAATTTTTAATATTGCTAGGAAGGATTTAAGTTGTAGGAGATGTCTGTAAAACCTAATAAATTTAAAAGCAAAAAATTTTTTTTATTTATTTATCATTAAATTTTATTATGTTTTTGAAAATATTTTTAAATTTAAATTTTTAATAAATAGGATAAATTTTAAAAGGCTTAATCTACATACAATATTTTATTTAAAAAAATATATTAAATAAAATTAAATATAGAGACTTTTATTTCTAAAAATAGGTAATTTTTTCTTTTATTTATATTTAATTTTCTTTTAACAATGCTTTCAAATAAAACGAGCACATTATTCAAACCTTATTAGTTTTTTACAAACTAATAAAATTTTTGATTCCAAGATAAAATCAAAGGGATAATAGCAAGAAAGTCGTAACAAATATTGATATATTTATTTAAAATCATCCCCAATTGTTATCACTTTTATTTCAGATAAATTTTACAAGTAATTAAAAAATAAATGAAAAACTTAGATATATTTTTTATTTTTAATTGTATGGAGATTTTGTCTAACTAATCAGCATTTGTGAGAATAAAATAAACTTGTTAGGTTAAATAAATACAAACCTTATCTTTAAATAAAATTTAACTCATGTTTTTCATTCATTTTAGTTAAATAAATTAACTTTTAATTGTAGATAATATGGGTATGCTTGAAAAGACAATCAAAAATAAGAATGACTATAACGAACATGTAAAAAAACTTTTAGCAATCCGAAAACTAGATGCTTTTAATTATATGCAAACTAATAATACTCTTCATAAAGGTATAAAAATACAGAATATTCTAATACACAAATTAATAGGAATTTTAACAAAAACAATATTTACAAATATAGATTCAAAATAAAATAATTATTAAATAAAAAAAGAAGATGTTAGATTAGCTTCTGATATTAGTATATTACGAAGCTACTAAAACTCAAAAGTATATTTCTATTTGTTTAACTAATTTTATTATCTAATATACTTTGATTTTAAAGAAAAGTATTCAAGCTCATTTTAGTTATGAAGATGAAAAAGGATTCTCAAGAATTTAAGTAAAAGTAAAAAAGTTATTTAATATTAATACTTTAATACACGATTATTTATAATTTAGGACCATCTTTAGGTGTTTAGATCAACCATATTAGAACTAGATAACCAAAAGATACTAAAAAGATATTCCATTCAACATGAAGACTTAACAGAAAATTATTAAGAAAAGGAGATATTATCCTAATTTAATATTTAATTAAATCGAAAATCCAATATTTTCTAGAAAGTTTAAGAGTGGTTACTTTCAAATTATTAATAATCGAGATTACCTGCTGAATTAATTAATGTTTTAAACAATGCGGAGCAAAATAAACTTAATTTAAAGATTTATTCAGCCATCTTAGTGGTAATTAATTATTGTTATATTAATGATTAACTTAAAAGTATGAATTTTTTATTTTTTATTGTTTTAATAAAAAGTCTTAATCTTTTTACAATAATTTCTTATTTATAAAATTAATTTTTAAATAGGATTTGATGAAAAAACAATCAAAAATAATGTGCCAAATTAAAAAGAAAATATAAGCAAAAAAATATCTTTAGCTGGAAGAAAATGAATTAATCGAAAGCTTTGAGCAATATTTAGATAGCAAAAATTAAAATAAAAGCTTTAAAATAATTGAGCCTAGAATATATAGAATATTTTTAGTAATTAGAGATTTCAAAATATTTTAAGATATCATAGCTAAAATGTGGATAGCTGAATACACAACCAATATCGAGAATGCTCACTTTAATATTAATTTAAATAATAATAAAAAATATATAATAAACAAGTATTCTTAAATTTACAAAAATGTCAAGACATTTTTAGTCTAAGAAATCCAAAAAAGAAATGATTTTACTGAATTTGCTAATTAAAACTCTAAATAAAATTTATTATATCCCTAAAGGTATTAAAGCAGAGGTATCAAATAATTAGAGTAAGAGAAATTAATAATTACCTAGTAAACTCTTCATTAAGATATCATATTTGAAAAATAAAGCAAACTTAATAATTACTTTCGATTCTAAAAGATAAAATAAAGTAATCAAACAGATTTTAATTTTAATTTTAAATATTAAAATTTATTTTTAGGAATAATAAAATTTATAACTTTTCATTTATTTCTCAAAGTTTTTATTATTATAAATTTATATTTATTTATTTATATTATTAATTATAGCTGCTTTCAATTCAGCACTAACTATTAAAACTAAATCTGAATTCAATTAGAAAATAGACTATTATATTGACATATAATATCCATTATTTAAGGAAGTAAACAACTTTTAATTAAATAAATTACGATAGAATTGTGATTAATTGATGCAAGATTCTGATAATTAAAGCAAATACATTTAAATTTAATATGAATTACCTTTTTCCCCATTAAAATATGACTCAAATTTAATAAATAGAAAGAGTGCTATTTATTTAAATAAAATACTTAAGATTTTTAAACAGATTTTAGTTCTTAACAAATAAAAAAAAAACTAAATTTCATCCTAGTTTTATTTATAAAAAAAAAATTTTAGTTTATCAAAATGATTAACATTTACAATTTTTATTTAAATTAAATTTTTTCTAAAATAATAATTTTAATAAACTTCAATAAATTTCCCCTTATTTTTTAAATGGTCAAACACATTAATTTAATGACATTTATATAACTAAATTTCATATTTATTTACTTTACTTCAATTTTATAAATTAAAGATAAATTCATTCATAAATAATGACAGAAAGAAATTAACATATGATCAAAAGTAATTTTTTTTAAATAATCAATAATTATAAAATTAAACAATTTATGTTTAATGTATTGAATTTACAATTTTTTTAGGATTTCCTATATATAATATAACTTCTATTTAATTGATTGTTACTCCTTTAGTTTTAGCTAAAAATAAAATTTTCAAATTCATCACCTCCTACTTTTTATTTATTAATTAACTTTCTTATTAACACCTTATTAACTTAACATTCATACATTATTTTTTATTAATAATTTATTTCTTTTTAAATATAAAGTTAAAATAAATTCTATGATTTATGTGCAGTACTAGATAAAAGATTGATCAATAATAAATCAAATTTATAAAATATCATAGATCAAAATAAATCTGCTAACATTTTGAATATATTCAAAAAAAACAATTGCTTAAAAAATATATCTCAATGCTTAGAAAATAAATTAAAAAATAGATTAAAGATTTAATAAAAAGTAAATATTCAAAAATATTTATCAAATATAAGTATAAAACCAAAATATAATTGCATACAAATTAAATTACTTGGAGGAAGTGGTTAACCTCATTAATTTGGTGATTCATAATTATAATGCATTTTAAGTTAAAATGAAGATAGAAATTCTAAAACTATCGATGAATTATTGATAGAATCAATTTAAAAAAGTATGGATCTGCTTAATTTAAAGCAACCTTAAAGTGATAAACAAGAAGAAAAATCTTAGTAAAATTAAAATTAGCAATTTAATGAAAATGAAAACTAAAATTAGAATTAACTTAAAGATACAATAGCCAAAAAAGATAATATTAGAAATAGAATAACTATGGGTAGAGAATAAGTTAATGTGTATGAAACAGGTAACAATGAATCTAGTTAAAACGAAAATTAGTAATTTAATTAAAATGAAAACTAAAATTAGAATAAACTTAGAGATTAAATATTCAAAGCAGATTATAGAAAACAATAAATATTAGAATGTGATTTAAGTTTTCTAAAGGGAGTAACTACGGTTTTAGGATAAGCCAATGAGTAAGAAATAGATAATATAGAATCTAGTTAAAATTAAAATTAGAATTAAAATGAAAATTAAATACTTTCAATAAGTTAAGTAGATAAAAGCAGATAAAAATTAAAAGAAGAAGAATATAAGTTTTTAAGTTCAATATTTAAGTTAGGTGATTATAAAATTAGTGGTGGAGAAGCAGATATATTTGTTAACATAAAAGAAAAAGTTGCTTTTAGAGTTATAAAAATAGATAATGAGAGTTTAAAAAGAAATTTATCTGAATTAGATAATATTAAATAATTTCAAGAAGAACAACACGTTTTAGATCTTTTAACTTCACATATTATAGAAAATAAAATCAATAAATAAAAATATATGATTCATGCAATGTAAATATGCTAATATAGTTTGGATAGAGAATTATATAAAATAGAAAAATATAGTTTAGGTGATATTTTAAACATTACTTTCACTTGTTTTCATTTCTTAATTTAGCTTAGATAAAAATATATGTATCATTCAGATATTAAATTAGGAAATATATTAAAAATTAATGACTAATATAAATTATCAGATTTCGGTGCTTCGAAGAAAATAAATGTAAATAATCCTTATGCCTAAGCAGATATGTATACAAAAGAATATAAGCCAAAAAATAATAAAAAATTACCTTTTTATCACGACATTTACTCAGTTGCTAAAACTATAGACGTTCTATTAACTAAATTGTAAACACATGAAATCATTAAGAAAAAATTAAAAGAACAAATAGAAGAACTTCTTAAAGATAATGATAATTCTATTGAAATAGATTGCTTTTAATTACCTAATAAGTTCATAGATTGTTTAATTGATCAAGAAGACTCTGAAGTAAAATAATTCTTAGAAAGATATTTACATAAAATAGAAGAATATCTAATTATAAACAAACAAAATAAAATTTTCAAATATGAATCTTAATTTTAATATGCTGAAATAGCTCTTAAAATATTGAAAATTGAAAATTTTAATGAAAATAATTAGATAAATAAAATAAAATTGAAAGCACTTTAAACTAAAAGCTTTATCTTAACTAAAAAAGGAAAATATTAAGAAGCTTTTGAATGCATAAAAGAAATTTTAAATAGCAATTAGTTAAATTCTTAAAAAATTTTAATAAGTTCAATAACCACATTAACAAAAATATTAATAAAATAAAATTAATTAAATTTGTCTTCTAAAAGTTATCAACACCTAGTGGAATTTATAAAAAAATATAATAATTTTGAATAAATTTTAGAATTATAGCTAAAACTTTTTGAGATTTAGTTAAATAGTTCTTGTGAATTTTAGCCTAATTAACAAAATTTTTATAATTTATTAGAAAAAGCTGATTAAAGTAAAAGTTTAGATATTATTTATAAGTTAGCAATAATATATGTTAAATATTTTAAACTTAAAAATACTTATGTTGATTCGATAGATGAGCTTATCAATTTTATAAAAGAAGATTAAGTTAATAATATTTCTTATTACAGATAAAAGTTAATTAAAAAAACTTGTTTGTACCTTGATTAGTTCTTTTTCTAAAATATAATACTAGGCATTAAATTTTATTGGAATTATAGAAATTCAATACAAAGCCTAATATAAATAATTATAAATTTTTTATTAAGCAAATAAGATTAACAATTTGAAGTTTGTTTTGATAAAAATATTTAGGATATTTGCTTAATACTAGTGAATTTAAAGGAAATTGGTTTTTTTGATTAACAATAAATAAAAGAAATAGATAAGTTAATTCAAAAATACAAAGATATTTTAGATTTTGAAAATACATAAAAACCTCGACTATATTATCCTGAATAATACGATAATCATGATTTAAGATGCTAATTTAGATAAAAATATGAATAATTGACAAAATTAAGCAGTGCTAAATAAAATTTTTCAATATCACCTGTTGTATTTTTGAATGCAACGCATGATCAAAGCTAAGAAGTAAACAAATAAATGTAAAAGACGTTAAAAGTTTTGAATAGCAATAAAATTAAATAATCCTAAAAGTTTTAATAAAATCAGATATAATATTTTGACTGTAATCAATTTAGCTTAAAATTTATTGGGACTCAATCATCTTTTGAATAAAGCTTTGATTATTTTAGTTCTCAAGTAAATTGTAATGGAATATTAAATTATTGTTTGAAAAAGTAAAAAAATTATTTCTTAATTATATTTTAATATTATTATCCTTAAATAATTACAAGGTTAGAAAAAATTTGTTTAACTTTAAATTTTGATGATTAAAGTGATACTTTTAGCTATTTTATTAAAGAAGAATAGAATTCAATAGATTTTGAGATTAAATTTAAGTAAAAATTATTAAATTTAATAATTCGATTTTTTTAAAAAAAATATTTTTATTTTATTACTTAATTAGTGATTCAAATAAATTATTTTATTTATTAATTTTATTACATATGTAAGAAATTAATTTTAAAATTTTAATTTTTTTTCGCTATTATTTTGAAATTATTTATTTACATTTTTTTTTCATCAATATAATCTATTTATTAATTTTTTTTCAATAAAGTCCTAATAATAACTTCAATTCTATAGACAGTATTTTAAAAATATTTAATATAACAGGCTTAGAAAGGTTTTAAGCTTTAAGATCAATTAAAAAAGAGTAATATTTTTATTTCTTAAATTTAACTTATTATCTTTATTAAAATTTTACTTTTATATCTTTTTGGTACTTTAATACCTTAAAAAAAATTCTTTGGTCGTTATTCGAAAATTTTATGATTTTATAGAGGTCTTTATATATTTTGATAATTTGATAATTTATTGTTTACTTTTTTGTAATTTTATAAATTTATATTATGCTTAGCTTATTTAATAATTTCAATATTCAAATTAAATTTTGTTAGATCGAATTAATTTGGAGATAAAGAAGCTTAGAGTATTGGAAGCGCTCTGGAAAAGTGTCAAAATATTACTAAATTAAATCTTGATTTAAGGTAATTTAATTAAAATTTTAATTTATAGTTTTATTTTATTAAAAATAAATAAATAATTTTAAAGTTTTGTTAAAAATTAACTTTGCAAAATTAATAAATAAATATGATTTCTTTGTTTATTTAATAATTTCAATATTTCAAATATATTTTGTTAGTGGATATTAAATTGGAGATATAGGAGCTTAGAGTATTGGAAGCGCTCTGGAAAAGTGTCAAAATATTACTCAATTAAATATTTATTTAAGGTAATATAATTAAAATATAAATTTAT
>JH720003.1:97896-114855 GCA_000231845.2 Tetrahymena malaccensis 436 | reverse complement strand
TATTGGTGATGATGGAGCCAAGAGTATTGCTAATGCCTTAGAGAAATGTTAAAATATTACGAATTTGACTCTTTATTTATTGTAATTTATTTAATATTTTCTTTCTCAATCTTTGTTTCTGTCTCTATTTCTTTTTATTTACTTATATTAAATATTTTATTAGTTTCAATAATATTGGTGATGATGGAACCAAGAGCATTGCTAATGCCTTAGAGAAATGTTAAAATATTACGAATTTGTGCCTTTATTTAAGGTAATTTATTTAAATCTATTTAATATTTTCTTTTTCGTTCTGTATTTCTATCTCTCTCTTAGTTATTTATTTCTTTTTATTTATTTATGACTTAAATATTTTATTAGTGATATTGGTGAGCATGGAGCCAATAGCATTGCTCATGCCTTAGAGAAATGTTAAAATATTACGAATTTGACTCTTTAGTTATTGTAATTTATTTAAATTTATTTAATATTTTCTTTCTCAATCTGTATTTCTCTCTCTTACTTATTTCTTTTTATTTATTTATTATTTAAATATTTTGTTCAATTAAATTGATATTTGAGATTTTAATTGGTTGAATAATTTATGGATAAATAATTTAATAATAATATAATTTTTAAAAATTGAGTAAAATATTTAGACTGTTTTGGTCTAAAATGTATTTTTGATTAAATATTTAAAAAATGGATAAAATTTATTTTATTAGAATAATAACCCATCATATTTTGAAGAAAATAATTACTTAAATTTGATTATTTAATTATTTTTTTAGTTACATAAAAAGTTAAAATAAATTAAGCAAAGATGTAGAATTGTAATTAATTAAGCGTTTAAAAATTAAATTTAATCGTATCAAAGAATTAAGCAGTAATGTTAAAAATCATTTAAGTATATTTAATTAATTTAATTATTTAAAAAAAGTTAGTTTTCTTGATGATACAGACAAAAACGAAGGTGAAAATAAATGAAGCAATGTTTCTTATAATTAATAATGAGTTAAATAAAAAAAGAACAATATAAAAAACAAATGTTTATTGTTACGTTTAAAAAGTATATGTATAATTCATAAAAGAATCAAACTATTATAAAATAAGAATTTTTATATATTTTATACGAAAAATATTTACAAATAAAAAAGATAATTTAAAAAAAATATTGTTTTTAGAATAATTATTTCTGCATGTTTGTATTGCATGTACCGAATCTACGGATTCTCTCTCTCTCTCTCTATATATATATATATATATATTTTTTTTTTTTTTAAATTTAAAACAAAATAAAAAAACATAAATCAAATACTATTAAAAAAATTTTATTAATTTTATATTCATTTAAATTAGATAGATAATTATAAAAAAAAATTCTGCAATTAGCTATAATGATTAATAGCAATTGATGGTTAACCTGCTCCTAAATAATTTTCATTTCATGGTTATTATCTTCTATCTCTTATCCTCCAAAATAGTTACCTGATAATTAGGGTTGTTCCAATAATCATGTTTTTTTAATATCGGAATCTAAAATATTTTTGAATAAAATATCAGAAAAATGAAAAAAAAATTATTGATAGAGACATTTATTTATTTGTTTTTTAATAGTTATTAATTGAACAATTTATTTTAAATTTAAACAAATTTGAATTCATTAAACATCAATTAAAATAGAAATTATCAGATTTTATAATCAAAATTAAAATTATCTATCAATAAAATTATTATTTCAGACATAATAAAAATTTATTAAATTTATGAATTATAATTTCTGAGAAATAACTATTGTTAGTATATTTTTTTTAATGAACAAGGAGACTTCTAAATTAATTTAAAATAAATATCTATCTCCTAAATAAAATTTTGCAAAAAATTGAATAGTATTTTATTCCTGTCTCGGGTATGTTTCTTGATAGGATGGGGTATTATTTAAAATCAACTATAGTGATATTCATGCTCTAAACTAAAAATAAAGGTTATCATGTTTGAGGTTGTTTTAATTTTGAAGATATATATAGGGTAGATATTATTGATAAATATCCTTAATTTTTTATAGCAAATAAAATTTGAAAATAAATACCTTTTTCATTTCATTATAAAATTGAATTAATTAAGAATGGAAGTGGAGGATAACTTATTCTATGGGACGAAGGCGTGTAACACATTAAATAAAGCAAAAAAGTCTGAATTTACAAGAGATGATGGAAAGCTAACTGATTCAAGAGATAGATAATGGATCCTTAGGATATTTTATATTCTAAAAAATTAAAACCTTAACAATAGAAGTAAAGAGGAAGTTATTATTGACTTAATATCCAAGATATCAGATTTCAGTGTACATTTAATTAAAATAATCATTAAAGGTGCTTCATTTGAGGTTAATGACTAGAGAGGACATGCAAATACAAGTAATAAAAAAATGGATGCTGAATAGGAATTTGGGATAAAAGATTTCGTTATTAAAAATTTAAATTCTGCTTGTTAGAGGAGTTCCTGCCTTTTCTAAAGACGTTAGAGCTTAGCTAAAAGAATAGAAGAGCTTAACCATCTCAAAATATATCCTATTAAATTATTTAAAAAACTAGGGAATTAACTGGAGGAGACATAAAGTTGATGAAAATTCGAAAATTAAATCCAAAGTGATGCTGCTAAAGGAGGAGCTTTTGTAAAAAGTTGTTGATGAACTGATATATTGCAATCATAAAAGAAAATGCAAATGTCCTACTTAGAAATAATTTGCATTTCTGGATGAATCTTATTTGCATGAACATCACCATTAGGAAAAATTAGAAAATGTAGTTAAGTATTTTACTTCTATTTAAATATATGTTACTGTATTAGATTAATTTATAGTTTATTTTTGATTAAAATAATATTTCAAATTTATAAATTAAAATTAAATTAATTTATTAAATTTATCAAATAATAAAATAAAAAGGAACAAATTAATAAATTAAAATGAGATTTTTTTGAAATATATCCATAATAAAAAAAAATGCATTATACATTTGCAACAATTATTTTAAAAAATAAAAAATTTTCATCAAAATATCTATTCTAAATTTGATCTAATACCTAAATACATTTTATTTTTATTAAATTAATTCTATGATTTGAGAAAAAGTAAATAATTTTTCATTTAAATCGTTAAAGATTTTTGACTTTGTTTCAAAGATTGCTAAACAATTTCTAGCTTCAACTTCAACTTACATTTCAGGTGAATATATATTATTAAAGTTAGATTAAAATTATTAAGTTCCTATACATTATTAAATTAGAAATGTATAATAAATATTATTAGTGACGAAATTGTCTCTAAATTAGCATAAGTATAATAGATCAACTAAAATTTTCAAAAAGTGTAATTACATATTTAAAATAATTTAATGATAAGTCATAAAATTTTGGAGTTTTCAGCACTGTAATTTATATTTTATATTATAAAGTAAATATGTAAATAATAAAAATACTTACAACAAATTAAGAATATAATTTGAGAATATGTAAATCTAAAAACTGTTTTAGAAAGCTAAAATAATTATTTGCTCTTTGACTTTTGATTAGATGAATATTTATCAATATTAATTAGAATTAGATAAAGTTAAAACTTTATGTTTTATATTTTTTATTTTTTATATTGTTATTCTCAATTATTATATTTTTAAAAAGAATAAATTTTGTTAAAAATTCTTTGTTTAATCATATTTATATATATATGATTATCAGAGTATTAACATTCATTGTATTTAAATTAAAAATTATTTCAAAGACTCAACAATAATATTTAATAAATTTCAAATAATTTATCTGTAATAAATCATAAATTTTATTCAATTTATAAAAGTAAAAATTTTCTTAAAATTATATTATATTTTTTATCACTCATCTAAAAAATATAAAAATATTTATAAATAAATATATTTTTTATATTTTGAACATTTTGTTTTTCAAGTTATCTCTTTTTTGTCAATCAATTGTTATCAGATATTAATTTCTTTAACAATTAATCTTTTAGATTTAAGGTACTTGTTCAATATTTTATATTTTTGAGTTACAGTAATTTTATTATACCTATTAATTTATATGAAAGATATTAAAAGAATAAATATTTAAAAAATATTTAATAAGTATAAATAATTGAAGTATTCTATATTTTATTTAGATTTTATATCAAAAATAAAAAATAATCAGAACCAAAAAGCAAATATATAAAATATAAAGCTAATAAGTAAAAAGAGTATTTTTAAATCCTTTTAGGTAATAAAAATATCACAATCATAAAGAAATAAGCTATTTTTACCACAAATAAAGTTTCAATTTTGAGAGATTAGTGCAGTTTGCTAATCCAGAACCTAAGCCTGAGGCACCTTAGTCACCAATTTAATTGAACCTTTTTAAATATTGAACAAAATATAATTAGTTTGTTTGTTAGTTAGTAGCTAGTTAAAAGGAAAATGGAGAAAACAAATGAAATATTAATCAACAAATAAAATATTTAATCAAGTGCTGGAAATGAAAAATGACTTAAATTTAAAATAACATGTTGGAATTAAAAAGCAAATAAGTTAAAAGAGTATTTTTTAAATTCAATTAGGTATTAAAACATATCACAATCCATAAGAAATATGTTACTTTTACCTCAAATCAAGTGATAAATCTAAGAGATTAGTGCAATTTGCTAATACAGAACCTAAGCCTGAGGCACCTTCGTTACCAATTAAATTTTCTCTTTTTAAATGTTGAAGAAAATATAATTTGTTTGTTTGTTAGTTAGTTAACTAGTTAAAAGGAAAAATGAAGAAAACAAATGAAATAATAATCAACAGATAAAATATTTAAGCAAATGCTGAAAATGAAAAATGACTTAAATTTAAAATAACATGTTTCAATTAAAAAAAAAAAGTTAAAAGATTATTTTTTAAATCCATTTAGGTATTAAAAAATATCACAATCCAAAAGAAATAAGCTGTTTTTACCTCAAATCAAATGTCAAATTTGAGAGATTAATACATTTTGATAATCCAGAACCTAAGTCTGAGGTACCTTCGTTACCAATTTAATTACTCCTTTTTAAATATTGAAGAAAATATAATTATTTTGTTAGTTAGTTAGTTAAAAGGAAAAATTAAGAAAATAGATGAAATAATAATCAACAAATAAAATATTTAAGCAAATGGTGAAAATGAAAAATTACTTAAATTTAAAATAATATGTTGGAATTAAAAAGCAAATAATTTAGAGATTTTTTTTAAATCCATTTAAGTATTAAAAAATATCACAATCCAAAAGAAATATGCTGCTTTTACCTCAAATTAAGTGTCAAGTTTGAGAGATTAGTGCAGTTTGCTAATGCAGAACCTAAACCTTAGGCACCTTCGTTACCAATTTAATTACCACTTTTTAAATGTTGAAGAAAATATAATTAGTTTGTTAGTAAGTTAAAAGGAAAAATGAAGAAAACATATGAAATAATAATCAAAAAATAAAAAGTTTAAGCGAAAAATGAAAAATACTTAAATTTAAAATAACATGTTGGAATTAAAAAACAAATAAGTTAAAAGGTTGTTTTTTATATCCATTTAGGTATTAAAAATATCACAATCCAAAAGAAATAAGCTGTTTTTACAACAAGTTAAGTGTCAAATTTGAGAGATTAGTGCATTTTGCTAATGCAGAACCTAAGCCTGAGGCACCTTTGTTACCAATTTAATTACCACTTTTTAATGTTGAAGAAAATATAATTAGTTAGTTAGTTAAAAGGAAAAATTAAGAAAATAGATGAAATAATAATTAACAAATAAAATATTTAAGCAAATACTGAAAATGAAAAATTAATTAAATTTAAAATAGCAAGTTTGAATTAAAAAGCAAATAATTTAAAAGAGTATTTTTTAAATTCATTTAAGTATTATAAAATATCGCAATCAAAAAGAAATAAGCTATTTTTACCACAAAACAAGTGTCAAATTTGAGAGATTAGTGCAGTTTGTTAAACCAAAACCTAAGCCTGAAGCACCTTCATTTCCAATTAAACTTCCCCTTTTTAAATGTTGAAGAAAATATAATTTGTTTGTTTTTTAATTAGTTAAAATGAAAAATGAAGAAAAAAAAATGAAATAATCATTAATAAATAAAATATTTAAGCAAATGCTGAAAATGAAAATGACTTAAATTTAAAATATCATGTTAGAATGAAAAGCAAATAAGTTAAAAGATAATTTTTTAAATACTTTTAGTTATTAAAAAATATCACAATCCAAAAGAAATAAGCTGTTTTTACCACAAATCAAGTGTCAAATTTGAGAGATTAGCGCAGTTTGCTAATGTAAAACCTAAGCCTGTGACACCTTCGTGATCAACTTAATTTTCCCTTTTTAAATATTGAAGAAAATATAATTTGTTTGTTATTTATTTAGTAAAAGAAAAAAGAAGAAAACAAATGAAATAATAATCAACCAATAAAATATTTTAGTAAATGATGATTATGAAAAATGACTTAAATTTATAAATATTTTGGAATTAAAAAGCAAATAGGTTTTTGTATATTTTAAATTAATTTAGCTATTTAAAACATATCGTAATCCAAAAGAAATAAGCTGTTTTTACGAAAAATCAAGTATCAAATTTGACAGATTAGTGCATTTAGCTAATGCAGAGCTTAAACCTGAAGCACCTTTGTTACCAATTTAATTTTCTCTTTTTAAATGTTTAAGAAAATATCAATTAGTGTGTTTTTTAGTTATTTAAAAGGAAAAATTAAGAAAATAGATAAAATAATAATCAACAAAGAAAATATTTAAGCAAAATCTGAAATGAAAAATGACTTAAATTTAAAATAAAATGTTGGAATAAAAAAGCAAATAAGTTAAGAAAGTATTTTTTAAATCCATTTAGTTTTTAAAACATATAATAATCCAAGAGAAGTAAGCTTTTTTACCTAAAATAAAGTGCCAAATTTGAAAGATTAGTGCATTTTGCTAATGCAGAACCTAATCCTGAGGCACCTTTGTTACCAATTTAATTTTATCTTTTTAAATGTTGAAGAAAATATTAATTAGTGTGTTAGTTAGTTAGTTAATTAAAAGAAAAAATTAAGAAAATAGATGAAATAATATCAACAAATAAAATATTTAAGCAAATGCTGAAAATGAAAAATGACTTAAATTTAAAATAGCATGTTGGAATTAAAAAGTAAATAATTTAAAAGATTATTTTTTAAATCTATTTAGGTCTTAAAAAATATAACAATCCAAAGAAATAAGTTGTTTTTACAACAAGTTAAGTGTCAAATTTGAGAGATTAGTGCAGTTTGCTAATCCAGAACCTAAGCCTGAGGCACCTTCGTTACCAATTTAATTGTCCCTTTATATATGTTGAAGAAAATATAATTTGTTTGTTATTTAGTTAGTTGGTAAAAAGGAAAAATGAAGAAAACAAAATGAAAAAATAATCAACAAATAAAATATTTAAGCAAATGCTGAAAATGAAAAATGACTTAAATTTATAAATATTTTGAAATTAAAAAGCAAATAATTAAAAAATTATTTTTTAAATCCATTTAGGTTTTAAAAAATATCACAATCCAAAATAAATAAACTTTTTTTACGACAAATTAAGTTTCAAATTTGAGAGATTAATGCAGTTTGCTAATCCAGAACCTAAGCCTGAGGCACCTTCGTTACTAATTTAATTTTTCCTTTTTAAATGTTGAAGAAAATATATTTTATTTGTTTGTTTATTAGTTAGTTAAAAGGAAAAATGAAGAAAATATATGAATTAATAATCAAAAAATAAAATATTTAAGCAAATGCTGATAATGAAAAATAAATTAAATTTATAATAAGATGTTGAAATCAAAAGCAAATAAGTTAAAAGAGTATTATTTAAATTTATTTAGGTATCAAAAAATTAAAAGAAATAAGCTGTTTTTACCTCATATAAAGTTCAAAATTTGAGAGATTAGTGCATTTTGCTAATGCAGAACCTAAGCCTGAGGCACCTTCCTTACCTATTTAATTGTCCCTTTTTAAATGTTGAAAAAAATATAATTAGTTTGTTTGTTAATTATTTAAAAGGAAAAAACATATCAAACAATAATCAACAAATAAAATATTTAAGTAAATGCTGAAAATGAATAATGATTTAAATTTAAAATCAATTTAGGTATTAAAAAATATCACAGTCCAAAAGAAATAAGCTGTTTTTACCTCAAATCAAGTGTCAAATTTGATAGATTAGTGCAGCTTGCTAATACAGAACCTAATTATGAGCCAAATTTGTCACCAATTTAATTTTTCCTTTTGAAATGTTGAAGAAAATTAATTTATTTGTTTGTTAATTAGTTAAAAGTAAAAATGAAGAAAATATATGAAATAATAATCAATAAATTAATATATAAGTAAATGCTGAAAATGAATAATGACTTAAATTTAAAATAAAGTTTTGGAATTAAAAAGTAAATAAGTTAAAAGATTATTTTTTAAATTCATTTAGTTATTAAAATATATCACAATCCAAAAGAAATAAGCTGTTTTTACCACAAATAAAGTGTCAAATTTGAGAGATTAGTGCAGTTCGCTAATGCAGAACCTAAATCTGAGGCACCTTCGTTACCAATTTAATTGTTCCTTTTTAAATGTTGAAAAAAGTATAATTTGTTTGTTATTTAGTTAATTAAAAGGAAAAGTGAAGAAAACAAATGAAATAAAAATCAGCAAATAAAATATTTAAGCAAATGCTGAAAATTGAAAAATAAATTAAATTTAAAATAAAATGCTGGAATTAAAAAGCAAATAAGTTAAAAGAATATTTTTTAAATTCATTTAGGTATTAAAACATATCACAATCTATAAGAAATAAGCTTTTTTTACTCCAAATTAAGTGTCAAATTTGAGAGATTAGTGCATTTTGCTAATTCAGAACCTAAGCCTGAGGCACCTTTGTCACCAATTTTTTAGTAACTTTTTAAATGTTGAAGAAAATATAATTAGTTTGTTAGTTATGCAATTAAAAAGAAAAATGAAGAAAACAGATGAAATTATTATCAGCTAGTAAATTATTATAGTAAGTTTTGAAAAAATAAATGAATTAATAGAATTATTAATAAAAATAAAAAAGAAAATAAATGTTAATATATTTCTTAAAAAAATAAGATAAATGATAATAAATTTAATTTACTTTAGATCAATGGTGAGATTTGTATGAGTTTAAAGGGAAGAGTTTAAAAACTTTTAAATGATACAAATAAAGTTAAGGAGTAGTTAATTAAAAAATAAATAATTACTTCTTTAAGATTATTATATTTAATCTATTATAGCATTTGTTTTTTTATATCTAATTTGCAGCAATTTTATGTAAATTTAATTAATTATAAAAATATTTAAATAGTCATTTATTTTTAATAAGATTTAATTTGGATATAAAGAACAAATAAATTTGAGATAAAGTATGTGGAGATTGATTTCATTTTGCTTAGATTAATTCAATTAAATTAAGTATATTAAAAATACTAAAAAATTAAAATTTTTTTGCGATCAATAATTGGTATATAAATGGAAACATTTGAGGTGGTTTACTATTGGTGGTTCCGTAATGTTGGAAACCAGAAGGTTAGTAATATTTTTTCATTTAAATTCTGATTCTTCGCCCCAAAATCCCTTAATAATAATATATTTTTTTTTAAGTGATATTAATTAAGGAAGATAAAAAATTAAAAATACCCAAAACATCAACAAAAAATAATGAAATAAATTTTTAAGAAATGAAATTTCAAAAATGAATATATAAATGACAAATATTATATGTGTGGCCAGACCTCACTTTTCCCTTTATATATATATATATATATATTATTTACTTAATTATAGTATGACTTTTTCTATTTAATCAAACATATTTTATTTCTCATAATATAAAGTTTATTTTAAAACTTTAAAATATTTCTTTATTTTAAATTAACAATAGTATTTATAGTTTTTATATGAAATATAAAGAACTATTATCATTTTAATTAAAATAAATCATAAATAAATTAATTTTTTTGTATATATTTTTACTATTATAAATGGATTATTTTTTGTAAGAATGCATAATTTGGCTTGCATAATAATATATATTTTAATTCATAAATATCAGATGAGTGCTGTTTTAACTAACATTTCATCAGTAGTTACAAATAACTTTATTATGATTATTCAATGATATAGACAATTTTTTTTATTCATTTAAATCAAAAGCAATCAGAAAAATTTCCAAACTGTTTTCAAAACAATGAATAGATTTATTGATTGATTGATTTATATTTTAATTCGTGCTTTTTAAAATAAAAATTGGTTTTCATTATTACTTGTATTTAATTAGATAAATATTTCATGAATTGTCTTTTATCGATTAACTTTTCATGATTAAAATATATTTCAAATTGAGCTCTTTTTGGGAAATTAATTAACAAAATTTTGATTGATTAGTCTGTAACTACATGGTTTTTACTCTTCTTTTTATTTGATAAGCTATTCTTGCAATTTCATCATTTGCTCTAGATTTTCTCTGTAGAATTTTTCTATGAAAGTTTCAGAATGTATGGAATATTCTACATCTTCAAATCTGTAACACAATTCTTTTTAGATGAACTCTTCGATTGATAAAGTATTTGGATGCTATAAAATCTTTAGCCTGTATTCAATAAGCTTTTGAAGTTCCTAAATATCAATATCGAACTCAATTAGAAAGAAAGAATAATCATAAAACATTAAATATTTTTCTTTTGCCTCCTCATTTTATATATTATATTTCCTTTATGTCAGATTCAAGAAAAAACCATCAAACGTTTATACTTAAATTATATATTTTTCTTCAAAAGGATGTTTAAACTTGTTATCCATGGCCTATATTGTTTGTTATGTTATTTTATTCTTTTCTTTTATGAGGTCTACCTGATGCTTTCTTAAATAAATAGAGCTCAAACTTGACTAATCTAATCCTAATAACTCCAAGTAACTTTTTGAAAATCCTGATCTCACAAATTCAGATTAATGATCTCTATAGTTGTATCTCGCTATTTAATACTAAAACATTTATGAGGAATTTTCTTTGTTTTTAATATAAGTTCTATTAAGATAATCATAGCAGAACTGAAGGTGTTATTGAAATTCCTCATCTTTTTAGTCTAGCTATTAGCTGCTTAAATTAAACGAGTTCATTTTCTGTAAATTATAATATATATAATTATGAAAGCGTATCAACTAAAATTCTGCTTAATAAAAGTCAATTCCTTCTACTTTTTGGAGAAAAATAAGTACCTCCCCTATTGAATAATGTCTTAACAAAGGATTCTGTGAAAGATGCAAATCAATTATTCTTAGATCTTTTTTATCTTCGATGCAGTCAACTATTTGCTGTTAGTAATTAAAACTAGTTGAACTTTGTAAGACAGACATTCTTAAAGCTCCATCTTTCGTAAAGGTTAAACCATTATTTATTTTCACCATATTATATGGCGCAAACTAATAATCAGAATTCCAGATAGCTGCTGCTCTTTTTTTTAATTGACCTTGATTATTCTGTTAAAACATTGAATTGATTTGCTCTTATTATACTTCTTCTTCATCTTTTTCTAAATCTTATTACAAAATACTGCTATAAATGTAATCATATTTATCTTAAATATTGAGAGAACTAGTTTCCTACTAAACTTTTGGCGATGAGCTATTATAGCAGTTTTAATAAAACTTTGAGACTTAAATATCTCCTTCAGTTTGTTAATAAATTTAACCATAATCCAGAGAATAACTTAATCCAAAAAATTAATGATCTTCCTATTCCATTTTATTTGTTTTTTAATAGTTAAAATGTTAAATTTATTAAATTGATTATAATTAAATATCTATTAATAGGATATATCTCACAATTTTATTAACCACTGCAAATAAAATTATAAATTTAATATTCAATTTTTTGAATTTGAAAAATTAAACAATCTTTTTTTTATTAGAAGATATAAGACATACATAAATTATTTACCCAAAATTTTTATAAACTCCAAAAGGTTTCATATTAGCTCTCTTCAATTTCTTCTCCTTGTACTAATTTTCCAGAATTTATTTTATTTATTCAATGGATTGTTCTCTATAGTTTTTAATTCTAATTATATCAGTTTTAATGATTCTGGACTTTTTCTTTATGTAGATATTTGCAAATTTTTTATTAACTAAATTTATATACATTCTGACAAATTAAATTTGTGCTATTTTCTATATTCGCTCAATTTATATCCTTATAAAACATTCTGATTAATTTAATTTGCACTATTTTCTATATTAGCTCAATTTATATCCTTATTAAACAATCTGGCAAATTAAATTTGCACTATTTTCTATATTCCCTTTTAATAAATAACTTTATTTTATTAAATGTATATGAATATTTAACTCTTTATATTCTTTCGATATATCTTTATTAATTGTATAAAATTTAATTGCTTTATATTAATTATTTAAAAATTATTTTTTTTATTATGAAATTTTAAATAAATTATTTTATTTTTTAAAGATACATTTTGAATAATATTTTGTAGTATTTAAAATATTTCATTTATTTAAAAAAAAGTTTAGTAATGTTTTTAAAATACTTATATTAGCTAAATAATTCAAGGTATTTTAAAAGATGGATTTACATGTTTTTTATATTAAATATTTATCATATATGTTAGCCTATTTCGAATTTCAATATATTACAGGAATATAAAATATTTATTTATTTTTAACTCTCATTTAAAATTTTAATAAAATATATTTTTTTTATTCATTAATAGATATTATTTGCTTAAAATAAAAATATAAATTACTATAAAAACATATTTAATAACTCAATTTCGATTAATAAAAATTACAAAAAGTATTCACTATAATTTTTAACTAAATTGAGTGGCCAAGAAATTGCAAGCTTAGAATAAGTCGAAGCTCAATAATAAAATTTAAACCAGCTACAATCAAATGAATAAAATTATTTAAATTAAGTAAATGAGCATTGTAGTCAAATAGATATTACTTAATATTTAAGAAGGATAAGATCTATTTATCAACCCAGATATACCAATTGATAATCAAAATAGATAGCCAAGTTTAGTAAGATTAACTGTTAAATTTAAACGAAAGCAGCTCCAATCAAATATCACTTCAAAAGCTTTCTCTCAATTTCGCAAAGTAAAAAAGTAGCTACAAATGAAATAATCTAAGTTGATCAAAATTTAAATCTAGTAAGTAGCACATAATGTTAGAAATAATAATAGCCAACTTAATTAAAACTTTAATTCTTAAAATACAGCTATATAAGCTCAAGAAGTCTAAGAACAAAAACCATATTAAAGTTAACAAGAATAATTACTAAATTAAAATCAATAAAGAATTGTAGATGATAAGAATATTCAAAAAATTGCAGTTATTTTTAGAATATTGATAAAAGATGTTCAAATTATTATTTTCTCAAAACAATAAAGATTAATACAGTCTTTCTTAAATTATAAAATAAATTGATTTAATATTAAATTTAAATAAATAAAATTGTTTCTTAATAAAAAATAAAAACTAAGATAAATTGCTTGTTATTTGCAATATAAATATGTTGAAAAAAATTTTTCTTTCTATTGTTTGTATTATTTTGCATACACTGTTTGCTTATTTATTTTAATTGCCTCTTTTCTATATTTTTTGAAGAATATAAAATCTTTAGATAAAATACTGTTTATATTTGAATTAAAACTTTATATTAATTTATGCAATAAAAAAAATAAAAATTTAACTTCAACGCTATTTATTTAAAAATTATCAAACATTTTGACAAACCAAATACAATAGCTTAGAATAAGTGATATATGTAAATAGTTGATAAAAATCAAATAAGGAATAAATCTGATAAACATAAAGACATATTTAATAATTATTAGTATGATTAATTTTTAATCAAATAAGAAATCATAAGAATATATTGATCCTCTAAAAATAACTCTTAAATATTTTGTTCAACATCTATATTTATTCTAGTATAACACCTTTTATTATCCAAAATGCTAGGTAATCCTATGGCATCTAATTATAAATTTATAATTCCATAATCTTCATTATTCATTTGATTATTAAATATGTTCTTACATTTCTTTTTATAATTTAAATTTGATTGAAATTCTATTTGTAAATCTCTCAAATAATTATATTTCGTACCTGATTTTAAATCCAATAATAAATAATTTGATTTTATAATTGATAGTAGTATTAATGATCTCATTGGATGACATCTTAAATAATATTAGCAATAATCACATCCTTGCTAATGACAGATGTTAATAGATAAATGTAAATAATTTACTTAAAATTCTAATTTTTCTCGATTAATAAACCAAAATTATTCATACAATTAATTATCTTGAATTAGTAAATATTTTTCAGAATCGACATTTAATAAACCAATCGCATTTAAATTCAAATTAAGTTTTTCAAGTTAAATCTATTTAAATTACTAATAATTTATACAAAGAAGATTTTTAAATTAAATTTATAGGTCTTCTTACCTAAGAACTAATTAAAGAATCAAATTTTGATAATTATCAATCATATTTTATAATTTATTTATGTTTTAAAACTTTTAATGAGAATACTATTCCTCAAGATTTATTTCTTTCTTTTAATAAGGTTTGTATTTGCTTAAACTAAAATATTAAACGAAATTTTAGATTTTTGAGATGTTATCAGATTAATTTGGTTCTGATAAATTTTAATCAAAATATTCCTCTTCATATGACTTTTGGGTTTCTTTTATGCTTAATTCTTCTATTTATTAATGTATTATTTCCTCATCATCAGATTTTTAAAATTAGAGCTATTAGACTTATTCAATCTATTGAGAATTAGTTTATTATATTTGTATTTCAGATTATTTTTAGATTAAGATTAACTTTTTCATAAATATCATTAGAACTTATTTAAGATTGCTAACATTTAGGATGAATGAATTAAGATATTTCTTTAATTCCAAAATAAGTGAAGAAATATCAACTTTTTTCTTCAAATACTGTTTCTAAACAGCATCTAAGTTAACATTTTCAGTTTTCCAAGATTCAGCACAATTTAAATTGCTATCATTATTAGAATTAAGATAGTACTTACTTTATATTTTATCTAATACAAAAAATTCTCAAAATTTCTTCAGCTCTATTAAAACAGAACTTGCGTTTTACATTTTTTTTTATTTTTTTTATTTATTTTTTTTAGATTAATTGTTTATGAGAAATTTTCATTCTGCAATTAACTATTTAATATCATATTTTACATATAAATTTTTTGTATTCTGATTTTTAAAAAAGGAGCTAAATAATTTAGTTTAATAATTTACTCACAAATCTTTTGTATTCTGATTTTTAAAAAAGGCATTAGATAATTTAAATTAATTATTTTAAATAAGGTGCAAATAAAATGTTCATGTAATTACCCATTAACAAATATATCGTAAATTTATTAAATATTTTAATTTATTTATTACTTGTGAAACCTAATAAAATTAATTTAAAGGTTTTTATAAGAAAAATTAAAAACTATTAAAATTAAATTTATAATTTAAGTCTGATAATTTACATTAGTAATATACTAAATATGTAATAATTATAGTTTGTCTTTTATCTATTTTATTTTGTATTAAATATTCATTTAAATTTTTCTTCTAAAAATATTTGTTCTTTATTTTTATAATATTGAAATGTAATTTTTTTTAAATGTAATTTATCATTCAAAATGCGTTTACAATATATAAATGTATTAATTTTTTACCTATTTTTTATTTATTTTATAATAAATAATATCTTTTAAACCTTCCTTAGTTTCTTATTTGCATTTATCATATCTAGATATCTGTTTTTAAATTATTTTTATAATTGATATTTTTAAAAATAATTTAATTTTTTATTTTACTATCTAAATTCAAATGTTAAAATAGTTTTTTCAATGATAATAGTAAAGGCATCTTACAGATTTCATTTAATTAGTTGTTTCTGTTTTATTAATTTTTATTAAATTTATTTAATTATTAATTAAATAGTTTTAAACTCATAAAATTTGCAAAAATAAAACAAATAAAAATTAAATTTAAGAAAATTACTTTAAATCAAGTTCTAATTGAGTGAGATTTTGATAATTTTGTATTGCACTGGCAATGCTCTTAGCTCCATTTTTGCCAATAGAATTATAACTAATAAAATATTAAATAATAAATAAATATTAACAATCAATATTAAACAAAATTTCAATAAATAAAAGAGAAAGAGAAAGAGAGAGTAAGAAAATAAGTGAAAGTCAATAATAAACCAATCAATCAATTAAACAAGCAAGCAAGCAATCAAAAAAACAATAAATTTGCAAAAATAAAACAAATAAAAATTAAATTTAAGAAAATTACTATAAATAAAGAACCAATTTAGTGAGATTTTGATAATTTTGTATTGCACTGGCAATGCTCTTAGCTCCATTTTCGCCAATAGAGTTAGAACTAATAAAATATGAAATAATAAATAAATATTAACAATCAATATTAAACAAAATTTCAATAAATAAAAGAGAAAGGGAAAGAGATAGTAAGAAAATAAGTGAAAGTCAATAATAAACTAATCAATCAATTAAACAAGCAAGCAAGCAAGCAAAAAAACAATAAATTTGCAAAAATAAAACAAATAAAAATTAAATTTAAAAAATTACCTTAAATTAAGAGTTAATTGAGTGAGATTTTGATAATTTTGTATTACACTGGCAATGCTCTTAGCTCCATTTTCGCCAATAGAATTTTCTCTAATAAAATATTAAATAATAAATAAATATTAACAATCAATATTAAATAAAATTTCAATAAATAAGAGAGAAAGAGAAAGAGAGAGTAAGAAAATAAGTGAAAGTCAATAATAAACCAATCAATCAATTAAACAAGCAAGCAAGCAAA
>JH720003.1:76433-93899 GCA_000231845.2 Tetrahymena malaccensis 436 | reverse complement strand
AAAAAATAAATAAAGTTAAAAGATAATTTAATTAAAAAATTAATATTATTTAACTTTTAACAAATTTTATTCTCTTTTGTATTATTAAAATATATGTAACTTAATAAAAAAATTACAATTAATTTGGTTGTGTGAAATGAGCAGACATGTTTTGTTATTAATTTTAAGAGCCAGCTTTTTAGTTGATTTGATTAATACTTTAGATTTGTAATAATGGTTTATTTTGACTGTCTTATTCAAGTTTAGGGTAACTTATTTAGATATATAAAATGTTTGAATTCAAAAAATAAAACTTTTGATGTGTTTTAAATTTATATTATTTTAGATTTTATTTTTGTATAATTAATTAAATTTAATTTGATTGAATAAAAATTTAATAAAATAATTTAGTAATAAAAAATAAGTAAAAAATAACTTACTTTTCTATCAAAAGTTCATTTTACTCTAATTATTCTTCATAATACTCAAAATATTCTTCATTTTATCTTTAATAATTATAAAATTCTTTAAATTATCACTTTAAAT
This sequence comes from Tetrahymena malaccensis 436, assembly GCA_000231845.2. Taxonomy (NCBI): domain Eukaryota; phylum Ciliophora; class Oligohymenophorea; order Hymenostomatida; family Tetrahymenidae; genus Tetrahymena; species Tetrahymena malaccensis. The sequence goes on along the minus strand of JH720003.1, from coordinate 93,374 downwards.
ATTTAAAATATTACTCGAAATTGAGAAGTAGCTAATTGATGTTAGCGAATTTCTACTCTAACTAGCTTTAGAACTCGTTTGCTTATTCCTTTCCGATGCTACATTTACTTATTATAATTAGAATTTTTTAGTTAAAAATTTTTTTTTATTTTAGAATATTGTAGATAATTAGATCATTTTATGAATCAATATAGTAAATAGAACAGAGTTTTAATACAAAATAAAAGAAAAAATGAAAATACCTCAAATTCAGAGTTATTTATGTAATTTTTTGAAGATTTATAACAGTATCTATTATTTCTTAAGCTCCTTCTAATAAAATATTGTTATTCCTATTGAAGTGAAAATTGGTTATATTTATATAAACTCTAAATAAATTCAAATAAAATAGAAAAATTTACTCTAACTTAAGAGATAAGCAAGAGATGTTCTAATATTTTTCAATTAGCTATGCCAATACCTATGCTCCTTCTGAGTTTATTTCGTTTTAGCTTTTAAAATTAAAAATATTTTAAAATTAGAAATAAATTTTATATTTTAAACTAAGCAAATAAAACGTTAATACAAAAATAGTCCTAAGTCCTAAATATTACCTTAGATTAAGGCTCAACTTAGAAATTGTTTACAAATCTTGAATAGAATTTTAAAGCCTCTTAATTCCTATCCCACTAATTTTGTTAAAGCTAAAAAAAAAATGTTAATAGATTTAAATAAGAAAATAGTTTTAAATAAAATAAACTATTGTTTTACCTTAATCCAAGATTCAACTCGGTTATCTATTTTTGATTTTCAATAGCACTTGATATGATTTAAAGCTTTGAATCACAAATATTAGACCCGCTAAGCATTTTAATATTTAAAAATAGGTAAAATTAAATAAAATTAGTATTAAAAATAAATTAAAATACCTCAAATTGATTGCTACTTTAAGTAAACACTAATATTACTTAATAGCTTAAGATAGCATCTCTGCTCCTTCATACGTTAAATCACATCCTCTGATTTTTATTACATAAATTAGTGATAAAATTTATTCAAAAAAATTTTAATTATTAAAGAAAATATAATTTTAACTAAATTTACTTCAAAAATAGAGAAAGTTCAGTAATTTTTCTACAATCTTGAATAGAACTGGTGATTATCTTAATTCCATGTGGTTTGATATTACAATTGCTTGTTTTAAAATAAAAAATGGATTATAAACATGGTTTTTTAAAAGACTAATATAATAATAAGAGTATTCAGAAATAAGTAAGTAAGTATATTTAACAACTAAATTAATTAAAAGAATACTTTAAACAGATATTTAATTGAGTTATATCAAGGTATTTTTTAACTGATCTGCCAATATCTTCAATTAACTAATCACCAACCTATAAATAACTAAAAACGAATAAAAACATTCAATATAAAATAACTTTTTTATTTGAATAAAATTTTGAATTAAAGTAAAATAAATATAGATAATCTAATTAACTTGATCAAATTTTTAAAATAAATAGTATTTCATTTAATCTAAAATTTTATATTTAATACAAATTTTTTATCTATTATGAGTTTGAGGGGTGCTGGGATATTTTATTATTAGTATAAAATATTAATTTTAGATAGTATCATATAAAATTAAAGCTTATTTTAAACTTGCTAGAGAATTTAAAGAATCGTTGTGTAAAATTCTTTACCTAAGATTGATGTCTAATGCATCATAATCGTAATCCGATGCTTGATAGATGTTCTTCTTAAAGTTTTTCCTATCAATAAATTATGTTCTTAAAGTATTCCTCAATTTAAGCTATTTAAGAGTTTTTTCGTCTACATTAAATTAGTCTAGTATCTAAAGTATATCCTTAGGTAAAAGTCTCTAATCTTTTTTGTAGTGAACCATTTTATAAACAATTTTGTTTATGAAATCAATGTGCTAAGACGTTTATAAAGTCGGAATTACTTGAAACAATTCTTATGCTTTTAAAAGAGTCCATTCCATCAATGTAAGATCTCTTTGAAGTAAAGATTCAAGAATAAGTAATCCGATAGAGAAAATGTCTATCTATAAAATTTATGGAAATTATATCATTAATATATTCTATGCATTTAAAATATTTTAATCACTAAAATAGTATAGGGTTTCTGGCTCGATGCAACTTCTGGAGACATGTACTTCAAATTTCCTTAGAGAGACTTTAAACAAAAAAACAAATAAAGAAATAAATAAATAAAATGGCTGTAATAATAAAATAATTACGCTAACAGTTTTTTATTAGTATTTGTCGCTAAGGATCTTCGAAAGCCCATAATCGGCTATATTTTTAGTTGAATTAAAATCTTTTATATAATATTTATAAGTAAACTATCTTACCTATCAAGAATTAGTTCTTTGATTTGCTATAAAAGATATTATCAGGCTTAATATCGCTATGAATAATACCTCTTTCCTTCAATACAAGCAAGCCATTAAGCAATTGGTAAGCAGTTGCTTAAACCAATTTGATATCAAATTTGTTTAACTTGAGAATAGTTGTTAAATCACCTAATAATATAATTATATAATATGCATTTATATTTTTTAATTTAGAAGAATTACAATCGCAAAGCTCAGTAACAATAGCAGCTAAGTTAATATCATCATCCTGAATCTTTTCAATTATCTGCAACACATACTTTTCATTCTTGATCATTTCCAAAATTCCAATTTCTTTTTCAAATTCTTAGATATCTACCTTGCCTTTTGCATCTTCTTTATTTAGGATCTTAATTGCTACTTTTTGCTTTAATTTCAAAGAATAGGCTTACACAACCTAGGAAAAATCTCCTTTACCCAGTAACTTTTCATAACAGTATTTGTTTTCCAATAAGAAATCCTTAATGAGTTATTCCTGAGATTTCTAAGCCTTTTTTATGCTTTATATTTAAGCGCTTTTACTATTGCTATTCATTTTAACGTATCTTCTTAATTTAATTATTGATATTCAATCTAATATGCTTTTTTCTTAATTAAAACTTATTAGAATGGTCTTGAAAAGATCTTCCCTAATTAATTAAATTCTGTTCAAATAATTATCTTTTGAAATATACTAAAACCTCAAAAGGGCACAAAAATTAAATTAAGATAATCTTCAGTAAATTTTCTAAACCTTTATTATGAGTTAATTATTTGATTTAATATAGCTGATAAAAAATTTTTCTCTCTCTCATTTAATCAATAATTATTTTAGAATATTTTTTAGATGAAGAGTCAAAGCTTTTGATAAACAAATATTAATTTAAAAAAGGCAAATCTGAGATTTTAGTAAATTTTATTTTATTGATCCATTTTTTTATTTTCTAAAATAAATTAATTTTAATAATTTATTTATTCAATCAGCAACCAAAAATAAAAAATTTTCATCAAAATATCTATTCTAAATTTTGATCTAATACCTATATAAAATTTTTTGTTTAATAATTATTAAATTAATTAGATGATTCGAGAAATAGCAAATTCCTTTAAATGATTAAAAATTTTTGACTTTGTTTCAAAGATTGCTAAACAATTTCTATCTTCAACTTCAACTTGCATTTGAGGTGAATATATATTATTAAAATTTTGATTAAAATTATTAAGTTAATGTTAATCATTACATTAAAAAGATATATATTATTAGTGACGAAAGTGTCTCTAAATTAGCATAAGAGTAATTGATCAACTAAAATTTTAAAAAGTTCGTTCTTACCCTATAGAGGAGTTAAAATTTTAAAAAAGTGTAATTAAATATTTTAAATAATATAAAAGTGAATATTTAAATCAAATAGCTTATTAAAGAAGTTAATCAAATGCTAAAGCATAAAATTTTGGAGTTTTCAGCACTTTAATTGATATTATATGTTATAAAGTAAATATGTAAATAATAAAAATACTGACAATAAATTAAGAATAGAATTTGAGAATAAGTAAAGCTAAAAACTGTTTAGAAAGCTAAAATAATTATTTTCTCTTTGATTTTTGATTAGATGAACATTTATAAATCTTAATTAGAATTTAATGAAGTTAAAAGTTTCTGTTTTTTATTTTTTATTTTTTGTATTGTTATTCTCAATTATTTTATTTTTCTTAAAGTAAATTTTATTAAAGAATCTTTATTTAATATTATTAGTATATATGTTTGATTATCAGAGTATTAATATTTCATTTATTTAAATTAAAAATTATTTCAAAAACTCAACAATAATATTTAATGAATTTCCAATAATTTATTTGTAATAAATCTTCTATTTTATTTAATTTATTTATGTTAAAATGCTCTTAAAATTTTTTTATATGTTTGATCACAGGTTAAAAACTATAAAAATATACATAAATAAATATATTTTTTTATTATTTAGAACATTTTGTTTTTCAAGCTATCTCTACTTTTGTCTCTAATTTGTTATCAGAAATAAATTTTTTTAACAACTAATCTTTTAGATTTAAGGCACTTCCTCAATGTTTTTTATTCTTGAGATTCAGTAATTTAATTAAACCTATTAATATATTTTAATATTTTTAATTTATTTTTTTATAATAAATGAAGTATTCTATATTTTATTTAGTTTTTTATATCAAAAATAAAAAATAACCAAAATCAAAAAGCAAATATATAATATAAAGCTAGTAAGTAAAAAAAGCATCTTTTAATCTATTTAGGTATTAAAAAATATCCCAATCCAAAAGAAATAAGCTATTTTTACCACAAATCAAGTGTCAAATTTGAGAGGTTAGTGCTGTTTGCTAATGCAGAACCTAAACCTGAAGTACCTTCGTCACCAATTTAATTGCTCCTTTTTAAATGTTGAAGAAAATATAATTATTTTATTTGTTAGTTAGCTAGTTAAAAGGAAAAATTAAGAAAACAGATAAAATAATAATCAGCAATAAAATATTTTAGCAAATGCTGAAAATTAAAAATTACTTAAATTTAAATAACATTATGGAATTAAAAATCAAATAAGTTAAAAGAGTATTTTTAAAATCCATTTAGGTATTATAAAATATCCAAATCCAAAAGAAATAAGCTGAATTTACGACAAATCAAGTGTCAAATTTGAGAGATTAGTGCAATTTGCTAATGCAAAACCTAAGCCGGAGGCACCTCCGTCACCAATTTAATTGTTCCTTTTTTAATGTTGAAGAAAATATAATTTTTTTGTTAGTTAGTTAATTAGTTAAAATGAAAAATGAAGAAAACAGATTAAATAATCACTAATAAATAAAATATTTAAGTAAATGCTGAAAATGAAAAATGACTTAAATTTAAATAATATGTTGGAATTAAAAAGCAAATAAGCTAAAAATATCTCAACCCTAAAGAATTAATCTATTTTTACTACAAATAAAGTGTCAAATTTGAGAGATTAGTGCAATTTGCTAATGCAGTACCTAAGCCTGAAGTACCTTCGTCACCAATTTAATTGCTCCTTTTTAAATTTTGAAGAAAATATAATTATTTTATTTGTTTGTTGGCTAGTTAAAAGGAAAAATGAAGAAAACAGATGAAATAATAATCAACAAATAAAATATTTAAGCAAATGCTGAAAATGAAAAATGACTTAAATTTAAAATAACATGTTGGAATTAAAAAGCAAATAAGTTAAAAGAGTATATTTTAAATCCATTTAGGTATTAAAAAATACCAATCCAAAAGAAATAAGCTTTATTTACGACAAAGAAAGTATGAAATTTGAGAGATTAGTGCAATTTGCTAATGCAGAACCTAAGCCTGAAGTACCTTAATCACCAATTTAATTTTCCCTTTTTTAATGTTGAAGAAAATATAATTTGTTTGTTAGTTAGTTAATTAGTTAAAAGCAAAAATTAAGAAAACAGATTAAATAATCATTAATAAATAAAATATTTAAGTAAATGCTGAAAATGAAAAATGACTTAAATTTAAATAATATGTTGGAATTAAATCCATTTATTTATTAAAAAATATCCCAATCCAAAAGAAAGAAGCTGTATTTACGACAAAGAAAGTGTGAGATTTGAGAGATTAGTGCAATTTGCTAGTGCAGAGCCTAAGCCTGAAGTACCTTCATCACCAATTTAATTGCTCCTTTTTAAATGTTGAAGAGAATATAATTTGTTTGTTAGTTTGTTAGTTAAAAGGAATAATGAAGAAAACATATGAAATAATAATCAACAAATAAAATATTTAAACAAATGCTGAAAATGAAAAATGACTTAAATTTAAAATAACATGTTAGAATTAAAAAGCAATTAAGTTAAAAGAGTATTTTTTAAATCCATTTAGATTTAGGTATTAAAAAATATACCAATCCAAAAGAAATAAGCTGTATTTACGACAAATAAAGTGTCAAATTTGAGAGATTAGTGCAGTTTGTTAATGCTGAACCTAAGCTTGAGGCACCTTCGTTACCAATATAACTGAGCCTTTTTAAATGTTGAAGAAAATATAAATAGTTTGTTAATAAGTAAATTAAAAAGAAAAATGAAGAAAACAGATGAAATAATAATCAACTAGTAAATTATTTAAGTAAGTGCTGAAAAAATATAGGAATTAGTATAAATATTAATAAAAAGAAAATAAAGGTCATTATTTCTTTAAAAAAATTAACCCTAATTGTAATAATAAGATTAATGATAATAAATTTAATTTACGTTAAATCAATAGTGAGATTTGTATGAAATTAAAGGGAAGAGTTTAAAAACTTTTTTAATGATAAAAATAAAGTTAATGAGTAGTTAATTAAAAAATAAGTGATTACATATTTAAGATTATTATATTTATTCTATTTAATCATTTATTTATTTCTTTGTAATTAGCAATAATTTTATGTAAATTTAATTAATTATAAAAATATTTAAATAATCATTTATTTTTAATAAGATTTAATTTGGATACAAAAGAACAAATAAATTTGAGATAAAATATGTGAAGATTTATTTCATTTTGCTTCAGTTAATTCAACCAAATTAAGTATATTAAAAATACTAAAAAATAAAAATTATTTTTTGCTTTCAATGATTGATATATAAATAGAAAAATTTGAGGAGATTTACAAATTTAGAAAAAAAATAAAATGAAAGCTTTTAAATCTTCAATCATTTTACAATTTTTTTTTTTTTCAATAAGTTATTTTAAATATGATTATCAAAAAATATGTATTAATTAAAAAAAATGAGCTAAAATAAAAAATTCAGCATATTTTAATTAAAGGTTATTTTAATAATTAATTAATCATCTTATTAAAATTAATTATATTTTTAAATTTCGTTGAATTTATGAAAGTAATGTGTATATATTTTTTTTAAGTTAATAATATTTTATAATAAATGTAATAGATATTTTTTATTTTTACTCTTATTGTTATTTGAAAAATAATTAGTATATTGAAGCTTAAGTCAGTAGCCAACAAAAATGAAATTTATATTAATCTTTTTATAATTATCAAGACTTTATTTAATAAATGATGCATATTTATTTACGTTATAAGCAATCACAAATCAAGCCTTTGACTTTTTTATTAATAATATCTTAATAAAAATTGCTTGTTAGTAATAACAAAATTAAAAGTAAACCCAAAAGTTAGTTATTCAGCTACTCAAAAACCTTAAAACCTGTTAGAGTAAATCTAAAGAAAGGAATGTTAACCTAATAGTAGGTAAAATGTGCCAAGAGCATATCTAAGAAGTACAGCAAAGGGTATCATACCAGCAAAATTGAACTTCAGAAATTCATTTTGAAGATGCATCAACCGAATCCATATACCTAAATTCAAGATTATTTCAATGATTAGATTTAATTATTTGTACTAAAAAATAGAACTTCTAGAGAAAATACTGATATCGCTACCAAAGAACTAGGTTGCATTCATGAATAGCTTAAGGATAGCATTGATATCATGAAAAATGAATATGAATTGCTAATAGTTTAGGAATTATTTGCCAAAATAAAACAAGAACTCAAGAATTTTCATATACCTATTTAACCAAATTGCTCTAATTAAGAAATTAAGCATTGCATTGATAACTTATTAAAAGGATATGACAATTTCAATGAATATTTAACCAGAGTATGGCATTAACTCTATTTAGCTGAAGAATATCAAGAGAAGAAAATAGGTATGCGTAATTTAAAAATTTTAAAAAAAACGTAGTTTTTGTAAGATATGTGAATTAGCCTTTTTTTTTTTAGATTTTTTATAATAGAATTATTATAATAAAATAAAAAATCTTTAAAAGGCTAAGATTATTCAATTAAATAAGGTAAAGCTTTTTTTAATTAACTTCATTCATTTTAGAATGCTTTTCTATAAATAAAAAAATTAATTAACAGATTTTATTATGTTTTTAATAATAATTAATTAATTTTTCTAAAATATTCTTAATATTTATCAATTTAAAAAATAATAATAGAATTTTAAAGACTTTGCCTTAGTTTTTATTTTAAAAACAAACTTATAATAATTAAATCAAAAAAATGTTAATGAATAACGAGATTCTGTTAATGAAGATAAAGGTAATTAATTTCATTCATTTTATTATGAATACTACATAAATTTGATTAGATTATCATTTGTAGTAAATTTATTTCACTATTCAATAATATTTTTAATTAATAATAATTAGAGTTGGTATGTAAGGTATTATCTTTATTTATTATCAATCAATCATTTTTCATTCATTATTTCTTTTGATTTATTAAGGCTTAGACTTATTTAAATCAATAGAGAGATGAAGGAGACATGTTGAATTTTTTAAAGTAATTATTTATTTTTTAAATTAATTTTTGAATAATTAACTAATTAGCAGGATTAAAAATATGTTAAAATTTATTATTTAATATATTTTTTATTATGAAAATATAAATTAGTATTTATTAAATATTCCTCACTCAAAATTATAAAATAATTATTAATTTAAATAAAATCTTTCACTACTAATAAATTATTTTATTTTATCAGAAATTTACTTATCTATTTATAATAAATCATAATATTTTAAATAATTAAAAGTAAATTAATAGATTTTAAAAGACTGAGAATATTTATAAATATTAAATATTACAATTTAATCAATAAAGAAGCTCCTTCAATAAATATAGGTAACTATTACTTTAATTAAAATTTAATTAACTTTTCTATTTATTACTAAATAAAATTATATTTTTATTAATTATATAATTATTTTAATTATTTATTCATTTTATTAATAGATAGGATCAATATGTCTTTGCCTTATTATATTTTATAGCATGTTAAAGGGAAATATACAATTTTTTAAAGGTAATTATTAATTTTTTATGTTTTTCTATCACAGATTTAATTTTTATGTTAGATTTTTTTCCTTAATTTTTTAATATTTTTTATAAAAAACTTAGATTTTTTATTATAAGTTTATTATGATACTATAAAATTTAAAAACAGCATGATTCTTTTGGCAAATAAATATTAGTAATTAACATTAATTTTTCTAAAAATAGTAAATTTAAAATATTTACAAAATTTAATAGAAAAAACTTTTGATAAAGTTTAATAATTAAAATTTTATAACTGGTTGATGAAATTCTTTCTATTATAAAAGGTAATTAATTAATAATTAAATTTGCTGTATTTTTTTATTTATCATTAAATTTTATTATGTTTTTGAAAGTATTTTTAAATTAAAATTTTTTATAAATAGGCTAAATTATAAAAGGATTAATCTACATGCAATATTTTATTTAAAAAAATATATTAAACAAAATAAAAATTAAATATTGATACTTTTATTTCTAAAAATAGGTAATTTTTTCTTTTATTTATTCAGCTTACTTTTCTATTAACACTGCTTTCAAATAAAACGAGCAACTTATTCAAACTTTATTAGTTTTTTACAAACTAATCAAATTTTATATTCCAAGATAAAATCACAGTGATAATAGCAAGAAAATTGTAACAAATATAGCGTATTTAAAATTATCCCCAATTGTTATCATTTTTATTTCAGATAAATTTTACAAATAATTAAAAAATAAATGAAAAACTTAGATATATTTTTTATTTTTAATTGTATAGAAATTTTGGCTAATTAATCAGCATTTGTGATAATAAAATAAACTTGTTAGGTTAAATAAATAGAAACCTTGTTTTTGAATAAAATTTAAGTCATATTTTTCATTCATTTTAGTTAAATAAATTAACTTTTAATTGTAGATAATATGATGGGCATGCTTGAAGAGACAATCAAAAATAAGAATGATGATAACGAACATGTAAAAGAACTCCGAAAACTAGATGCAATTAATTATATTCACTCTAATAATACTCTTATTAAAAGTATAAAAATACAGAATATCCTAATACAACAAATCAATAGGCTTTGTAGTAAAAACAATATTTACAAATATAGGTTCAAACTAAAATAAAATAATAATTATTAAATAAAAAAAGAAGATGTTAGATTAGCTTATGATATTAGTATATTACGAAGCTACAAAAACTCAAAAGTATATTTCTATTTATTTAAGATTATCTAATTTCCTTTAATTTAACAGAAAAGTATTCAAGCTCATTTTAGTTATGAAGTTGAAAAAGAATTCTCAAGAATTTAAGTAAAAGTAAAAAACTTACTTAATATTAATACTTTAATACACGATTATTTATAATTTAGGATCATCTTTAGGTGCTTAGTTTAACCATATTAGAACTAGATAACCAAAAGATACTTTAAAGATAATCCATTCAACAAGAAGACTTAACAGAAACTTATTAAGAAAAGGAGATATTATCCTAACCCATCTTACTGGTAATTAATTATTATTAAATTAAAGATTACTTTAAAGCAATAATTTTTCATTTTTTATTGATTTAATAAAAAATCTTTTTACAATAATTTCTTATTTATAAAAAAATTAATTTTTAAATAGGATTTGATGAAAGAGCAATCAAAAATAATGTGCTAATTTAATCAGAAAAAATAAGCAAAAAAATATCTTTAGCTGGAAGAAAATGAATTAATGGAAAACTTTGAGCAATATTTAGTTATCAGAAATTAAAATAAAAGCTTTAAAATAATTGAGTTTGGAATATATAGAATATTTTTAGCAATTAGAGATTTCAAAATATTTTAAGATATCATAGCTAAAATTTAAATAGCTGAAGACACAGCTTACATAGGCAATGCTCACTTTAATATTAATTTAAATAATGATAAAAAATATATAATAAGCAAGTATTCTTAAATTTACAAAAATATCAAGACATTTTTAGTATAAGAAATGCAAAAAAGAAAAGATTTTACTGAATATGCTAATTAAAACTCTAAATAAAATTTTATATAAGCCTAAAGGTAGTAAAGCAAAGGTATCAAATAATTAGAGTAAGAGAAATTAATAATTACCTCGTAAACTCTTCATTAAGATATCGTATTTGAAAAAGAAAGCAAACCTAATAATAACTTTAGATTCTAAAAGATAAAATAAAGTAATCAAACAGATTTTAATTTTAAATATTAAAATTTGTTTTTAGGAATAATAAAATTTTTAACTTTTTACTTGATTCTCGAGCTTTTATTTATTATAAATTTATATTTATTTATATTTTTAAATTATAGCTGCTTTCAATTCAGCACAAACTATTAAAACTAAATCTGAATTCGATTAGAAAATAGACTATTATATTGACGAATAATAACCATTATTTAAGGAAGTAAACAACTTTTAATTAAATGAATTACTATAGAATTGTGATTAATTGATGCAAGATTCTGATAATTAAAGCAAATAAATTTAAATTTAATATGAATTGCCTTTTTCCCCATTAAAATATTAATCAAATTTAATAAATAGAAAGAGTGCTATTTATTTAAATAAAATACTTAAGATTTTTAAACAGATTTTAGTTATTAACAAATAAAAAAAAAACTAAATTTAATCCTAGTTTTATTTATAAAAAAATTTTAGTTTATGAAAATTATTACCATTTAAAATTTTTATTTAAATTAACATTTTTCTAAAATAAAAATTTTAATATATCTTCAATACATTTCCACTTATTTTGTAAATGTTCAAACACATTAATTTAATTATATTTATATAACTAAATTTCATATATATTTACTTTACTTCAATTTTATAAATTAAGATGAATTCATTCAAAAATAATGACAGAAAGAAATTAGCCTATGATCAAAAGTAATTTTTTTTTAAATAAGCAATAATTATAAAATTAAACAATTTATATTTAAATATTAATTGAATTTAAAATTTTTATAGGATGAACTCTATATAATATAACTTCTATTTAATTTATTGCTACTTCTTTAGTTTTAGCTAAAATAAAATTTTCAAATTTATTACCAACTTTTTAATTAACATTCTTAATGACGCCTTATTAACTTATCATTCATACATTATTTTTTATTAATAATTTATTTCTTTTTAAATTTAAAGTTAAAACAAATTCTATGATTTATATGGAGCACTAGATAAAAGATTGATCAATAATAAATCAAATTTATAAAATATCATAGATCAAAATAAATCTGCTAACATATTGAATATATTCAAAAAAAACAATAGCTTAAAAAATATATCTCAATGCTTAGAAAATAAATTAAAAAATAGATTAAAGATTTAATAAAAAGTAAATATTCAAAAATACTTATCAAATATAAGTATAAAACCAAATTATAACAGCATAAAAATTAAATTACTTGGAGGAAGTGATTAACCTCATTAATTTGGCGGTTCATAAATATAATGCAAATTAAGTGAAAATGGATATAGAAATTCTAAAACTATTGATGAATTGTTAATAGAATTAATTAAATATAGTACAAATGTGTTTAATTCAAATTAACCTTAAAGTGCTAAACAAGAAGAAAAATCTTAGTAAAATAAAAATTAATAATTTAATGAAAATGAAAACTAAAATTAGAATTAACTTAAAGATACAATAGCCAAAAAAGATAATATTAGAAAGAGAGTAACTATCGATATAGAATAAGTTAATTAGTACGAAACAGGTAATTATGAATCTAGTTATAATGAAAATTAGTAATTTAATTAAAGTGAAAACTAAAATTTGAAAAAACTTAAAGAGTAAATAATCAAAGCAGGTTAAAAAATATCATAATATGATTTAAGTATTCTAATGGGAGTAACTATGATTTTAGGGTAAGCCAATGAGTATTAAATAGATAAAATAGAAACTAGTTAAAAAAAACAAAGAAAATAAAATGAAAATGAAATACTTTCAATAAGTAAAGTAGATAAAAGCAAATAAAAATTAAAAGAAGAAGAATATAAGTTTTTAAGTTCAATATTTAAGTTAGGTGATTATAAAATTAGTGGTGGAGAAGCAGATATATTTGTTAACATAAAAGAAAAAGTTGCTTTTAGAGTTATAAAAATAGATAATGAGAGTTTAAAAAGAAATTTATCTGAATTAGATAATATTAAATAATTTCAAGAAGAACAACATTTTTTAGATCTTTAAACTTCACATATTATAGAAAATAAAATTAACAAATAAAAATATATGATACATGCAATGTAATTATGCTAATTAAGTTTGGATATAGAATATAATAAAATAGATAAATATAGTTTAGGTGATATTTTAAACATTACTTTCACTTGTATTCATTTCTTAATTTAGCTTAGATAAAAATACATGTATCATTCAGATATTAAATTAGGAAATATACTAAAAATTAATGACTAATATAAATTATCAGATTTCGGTGCTTCAAAGACAATAAATGTAAATAATCCTTATGCCAAAGCAGATATGTATACAGATTATTATAAACCAAAAAATAATAAAAAATTACCTTTTTATCACGACATTTATTCAGTTGCTAAAACTATAGACGTTTTATTAAATAAATTGTAAACACATAAAATCATTAAGAAAAAATTAAAAGAATAAATAGAAGAACTTCTTAAAGATAATGAAAATTCTATTAAAATAGATTGCTTTTAATTACCCAATAAGTTCATAGACTGTTTAATTGATCAAGAAGACTCTGAAGTAAAATAATTCTTAGAAAGATATTTAGATAAGATAGAAGAATACCTAATTATAAACAAAGAAAATAAAATTTTCAAATATGAATCTTAATTTTAATATGCTGAAATAGCTCTTAAAATATTCGAAATTTAAAATATAAATGAAAATAGTAATATAAATAAAATAAAATTGAAAGCACTGTAAACCAAAAGCTATATCTTAACTAAAAAAGGAAAAGATTAAGAAGCTTTTGAGTGTATAAAAGAAATTTTAAATAACAATTATTTAAATTCTTAAAAAATTTTAATAAGTTCAATGACCACACTAACAAAAATATTAATAAAAAAAAATTAATTAAATTTTTCATCTGAAAGTTATCAACATCTAGTGGAATTTATAAAAAAATATAATAATTTTGAATAAATTTTAGAATTATAACTAAAACTTTTTGAGATTTAGTTGAATAGTTCTAGTCAATTTCAGCCTAATTAACAAAATTTTTATAATTTATTAGAAAAAGCTGATTAAAGTAAAAGAATAGATATTATTTATAAGTTAGCAATAATATATGTTAAATATTTTAAACTTAAAAATACTTATGTTGATTCGATAGATGAGCTTATCAAATTTATAAAAGAAGATTAAGTTGATAATACTTCTTATTATAGATAAAAGTTAATTAAAAAAACATGTTTGTACCTTGATTAGATTTTTTTCTAAAATATAATACTAGACATTAAATTTTATTGGAATTATAGTAATTAAATACAAAACCTAATATAAATAATTATAAATTATTTATTAAGCAAATAAGATTAACAATTTGAAGTTTGTTTTGATAAAGATATTTAGGATATTTGCTTAATACTAGTGAATTTAAAGGAAATTGGTTTTTTTGATTAAGAATAAATAAAAAAAATAGACAAGTTAATTAAAAAATACAAAGATATTTTAGATTTTGAAAATACATAAAAACCTCTACTATATTATCCTGAATAAGACAATTATCATTATTTAAAATGCTAATTTAGATAAAAATATGAATAGTTAACAAAATTAAGCAGGACAAAATAAAATTGTTCAAAATAATCTGCTGAATTTTTGTATGTAACATATGATTAAAGCTAAGAAGTAAACGAATAAATGTAAAAGATTTTAAAAGTTTTGAATGGCAATAAAATTTAATAATCCTAAAAGTTTTAATAAAATCAGATATAATATATTGACTGTAATCAATTTAGTTTAAAGTTTATTGGGATTTAATAAACTTTTGAATAAAATTTTGATTCTTTTAGTTCTCAAATAAATGGTGATACAATATTAAATTAATGTTTGAATAAGTAAAAATTTTTCTTTATTAATATTTTTTATTATTAATCTTTAATAAATACAAGGTTAGAAAAAATTTGTTTAACTTTAAATTTTGATGATTAAAGTGATACTATTAGCTATTTTATTAAAGAGGAATAGAATTAAATATCTTTTGAGATTAAATTTAAGTAAAGATTATTCAATTTAATCATTCAGATTTTACAAAAATAAAAATTTTTTTTCTTATTACTTAATTAGTTAATCAAATAATTTATTTTATTTTTTAATTTTCTTACATATATAAGAAATTAATTTTAAAATTATTTTGTTTTTTTTTTCAATTATTTTGAAATTATTTATTTACATTTTTATTTATTCATCAACACTACCTATTTTTTTATTAATTTTTTTTCAATTAAGTCCTAATAATGAGTTCAATTCTATAGACAGAATTTTAAAAATCTTTAATAGTGCAGACTTAGAAAGGTTTAAAGCTTTAAGACCAATCTCTATAGAGTAATATTTTTATTTCTTAAATTTAACTTATTATATTTATTAACCTTATACTATCATATCTTTGTAGCACCTTAATACCTCAAAATTCTTAGGTAGTTAGTCGAAAATTTTGTGAATTTATAGAGGTTTTATATATTTTGATAATTTGATAATTTATTTATTATTTTTTTTGTAATTTTATAAATTTATAATATTTTTCAATTATTTTATGCATTCAATAAAAAATATTATTTCTTAGCTTATTTAATAATTTCAATATTTCAAATTTAATTTTGTTAGATGTAATAAATTCGCAGATACAAGAGCTTAGTGTATTGGAAGCGCTCTGGAAAAGTGCCAAAATATTACTCAATTAAATCTTGATTTATCGTAATTTCATTAAAATTTAGTTTTATAGTTTTATTTTACAAAAAATAATTAAATAAATAAATTATTCTAAAGTTTTTTTTATTATTAACTTAGCCTAATTTATAAATATATAAATATTTTTTCTTAGTCAATATTTTAAATTTAATTTTTTTAGATCAAATTAAATTAGAGATAAAGGAGCTTAGAGTATTCGAAACGCTCTAGAAAAGTGTCAAAATATTACTCACTTAAATCTTGATTTAAAGTAGTTTAATTAAAATTAAAATTTTATAATTTTATTTTATCAAAAATAAATAATCAAATAAATAAATAATTCTAAAGTTTTGTTTAAATTTGCAAAATTTATAAATAATTAAATATGTTTTCTTTGTTTATTTATTAATTTCAATATTTCAAATTTTATTTTGTTAGATTGAATTAAATTGGAGATATAGGAACTTAGAGTATTGGAAGCGCTCTGGAAAAATGTCAAAATATTACTCAATTAAATCTTGATTTATCGTAATTTAATTAAAATTTAATTTTATAGTTTTATTTTACCAAAAATAATTAAATTAATAAATAAATTATTCTAAAGTTTTGTATATTATTTATAAATAAATAAATATTTTTCTTTGTTTATTTAATAATTTCAATATTTCAAATTTAATTTTGTTAGATGGAATTAAATTGGAGATATAGGAGCTTAGAGTATTGGAAGCGCTTTAGAAAAGTGTCAAAATATTACTCAATTAAACCTTGATTTATAGTATTTAATTAAAATTTAATTTTATA
>JH720003.1:23775-53506 GCA_000231845.2 Tetrahymena malaccensis 436 | reverse complement strand
AAAATAAGTGAAAGTCAATAATAAACCAATCAATCAATTAAACAAGCAAGCAAGCAAAAAAACAATAAATTTGCAAAAATAAAACAAATAAAAATTAAATTTAGGAAATTACTTTAAATAAAGTTTTAATTGAGTGAGATTTTGATAATTTTGTATTGCACTGGCAATGCTCTTAGCTCCATTTTCGCCAATAGAATTAGAACTAATAAAATATTAAATAATAAATAAATATTAACAATCAATATTAAACAAAATTTCAATAAATAAGAGAGAAAGAGAAAGAGAAAGAGAGAGAGATATTTAAAAATATTTTTAGATACAAATTTCTAATAATCATAAAAAAGAAGAATTAAAATTTTTAATATATTTTTAATTTAGTTATTTTTAATATTATAAATTAAAAATGTTCAAAATTAGTTAGTTATGTATCTAATTAGTAACAATTTATAATATTTAAAAAAACTATTTGAAAAGCTAAAAATAATAAATTACCTTAAGTTTAAAATCAGTAAAATTGGGTTTTTAAATTTTACTAAATTATCAGCAAGGATTTTGATTTCATTTTCTTAAGATAAATCTGCATTACTAAGTTTTTAGAAAATTAAAAATGTATTAAAATATTTTTTAAAATGAATGAAAATATAAGAAAAATTGTACTTAAGAAATATATTTAGTTTAGTGAATTTTTCACATTTTTCAAGCATCATCAATATATTTATAAAAGAAACATATGCTTTTTTCTTTCTTTCCTTTTTGCCTTCATCAATTAAAAATTTTAACTCCTTGATATTTTCACATTTAACCATCTATTAATTTTCTTTTTTTCTAAAATATAATAAATATTATATCAAAATTTGTTGAAATTTATTTAAGAATATAATGAAATAAACTTACTATTTAATATCACCCAATGTTAATGCTGTAATATTTTTATATTCTTAAAGAGCCATAGCAAAATCTCTAGCATCTTCAATTGTAATTTCTTATTTACTAATTAAAAATTAAAATCATGAATTCAATTTTTATATGAATTTTAAAATTATTTTAATCAATATTCACAAAATTAATTTTTTATAAATCTAATTAATAATTAAATTTTATATAAAATAAAAATAAAAAATAAATTTAAGAAATACTTTATATCAAAGCCAATATAAGTTTTGCTTACTGAAACTAATGTGATTTTTTTTGAAATTTCTAGTTTAAGGTAGTCCCTACACAACTTATTTCTAAATATTTTATAGATTATAGATTATATTTTTTAAATAAATTGTTCATTAAACTAAAAAACTTTTAAATTAATCAAAGTGATGAATTTTTGTTAAAACAAAAATAATTAAAAAATAAAAATTTTTAAAAAAAGAAGATGATTTAATTAAAATTATTATTAAATATAAATTTTATAAAAATTTAAAAATAAAATTAATCTAATAATTAATAAAAGTTAATTCTTAATTTCATATTATTTGTAGTATTAAAATTTATATTTAAAAATAAAAACTTATTATGTTTTTGGATTTTTTAAATAAGTATGCATTTATTGGTATTAACTGGAAATATTTATTCCTTATTGTTCAATATTTGTTAATAATCTAATTTATTTAATTTTAAAAGTGGTTTGATAATTTTTTTTTAATTTGATTTTCTTTTTATTTACCAAATTTAATTAAATTAAAAGATAGATTACTTTTGATTTAGTTATGGGGAATTAGCATTAATATTTGGCTATTGATTTTAAGCATAACCTCTATATTACATTCTAATTTATTAAATTTATAAATAACGATAAAAAATTAGGTTATTTAAAGACAAATTTAATTTAATATATTTAAATTTTTTTTTATTAACAAAATACATTTGATTTAATTAAAAGATTACTTTAAATCCGGTTGTGGGTAACTAGCATCCATATTTTTCTATTAAACTTAAACTTATCCTCCTTATTAAATTCTAATTTGTTAAAATTGTTATTTTAAAAAATTAACTTTTTAAAATATAAATTTAACTAAAAAATTAAAATTATTTAACTTTTAATAATTTAATTTTCTTTTTTTAATTATCAAAATAAATTCAATTAAGTAAAGATATTACTTTTGATTACGCAGTAAGTAATTAGTGTTCATACTTAGCTATTAACCTTAAGCATAGTCTCCATATTGCTTTCTAATTAATTAAATTGATATAATTATGATTAAAAATTAACTTATTTAAAGATAAATTTAATTTAATCTCTCCATAAAAAACAATTAATTTAATTAAAAGATTACTAAAACTTTGGTTGTGGTTAATTAGCATTTATATTTAGCTCTTAACCTTAAGATTACCCTTTTAATTGGATTCTAATTTATTATATTTTCAATTTTAAAAATATTAGTTTTTTAAAAGATAAATTTAATTAATAAAATTAATTGTTTTTTTTAATTAAGAGAATATACTTAATTTAATTAAAATATTACTACTAATTTGGTTGTGGATAATTAGAATTCATACTTAGCTATTAATATTAATCATAGCCTCCTTATTGCTTTCTAATTAGTTTAATTTGTATAACAATAATTAAAAATTTACTTATTTAAGGATAAATTTAATTTAATAAATTTGAATATCTTTTTAATTAACAAGATATTTTTGATTCAATTAAAATGTTACTGTAAATTTGCTTGTAGGTAATTAGCATTCATATTTTATTGCTAAACTTAAGCATACCCTTCTTATTTAATTCTAATTTATTAAATTTGTAATTTATAATTTAAAATTTTTATATTTAAAAGATAAATCAAATTAAAAAATTAAAATTTTTAACATTAAATAAATTACATCATATTTTTTAATTGTCAAAATAAATTTAATTTAATTAAAAATTACTTTTCGTTTGGTTATGGGCTATTAGAGTTTATATTTAGCTATTAACCTTAAGCATTACCTCCTAATTGGATTCTAATTTATTAAATTTATAAAAGATAATTAAAAAATGTATTTATTTAAAGATAAATTTAACTTAAATTAAATTGAATATTTTTTTTAATAACAAAATACATTTAATTTAATTAAAAATTACTCTTCGTTTGGTTATGAGTTATTAGAGTTTATATTTAGCTATAAACCTTAAGCATTACCTCCTTTTTGCATTCTAACTTGTTAAATTTATAAATAATTATGAAAATTCTATTTATTTAAAAATAAATAAATATTAATTTAAATTAAATTGAATATCTTTTTGAATTAACAAAATACATTTAATTATAACTAAATAAAGCATTACTTTGAATTTGGTTGTAGGTTGTTAGCAATATTATTTTGCTATTAAATTTAATTATACCCTTCTTACTGTGTTCTAATTAGTTTAATTTATAAAAAGTAATGAAAAAAGATAAATTTAATTTAATAAGCAATATCTTTTTTTTTAATTAACAGTATATTTATTTAATTAATAGATTACATTAAATTCTATTGTGAGTAATTAGCACTCATGTTTTGTATTTAACCTTAAGAATTCCCTCCTTGTTGTATTCTAATTTATTTATTTTGATAATAATAATGTAAAATATATTTATTTAAAAGATAATATAATTAATAAACTTTATTCTATTTTTAATTAACGACATATATTTATTTAATTAAAAGATTACATTTAATTCGATTGTGGCTAATTAGCATTCAAATTTTTCATTTAAGCTTAAGAATCTCCTCCTTATAGTAATCTAATTTATTTAATTTGTAAATAATTATAAAAAATAAATAAAGTTAAAAGATAATTTAATTAAAAAATTAATATTATTTAACTTTTAATAAATTTTATTCTCTTTTTTATTATTAAAATATATTTAACTTAATAAAAAAATTACAATTAATTTGGTTGTGTGAAATGAGCAGACATGTTTTGTTATTAATTTTAAGAGCCAACTTTTTAGTTGATTTGATTAATACTTTAGATTTGTAATAATGGTTTATTTTGACTGTCTTATTCAAGTTTAGGGTAACTTATTTAGATATAAAAAATGTTTGATTTCAAAAAATAAAATTTTTGATGTGTTTGAAATTTATATTATTTTAGAATTTATTTTTGTTTAATTAATTAAATTTAATTTGATTGAATAAAAATTTAATAAAATTATTTAGTAATAAAAAATAAGTAAAAAATAACTTACTTTTCTATCAAAAGTTCATTTTACTCTAATTATTCTTCATAATACTCAAAATATTCTTCATTTTATCTTTAATAATTATAAAATTCTTTAAATTATCACTTTAAATATTTAAAATATTACTCGAAATTGAGAAGCAGCTAATTGATGTTAGCGAATTTCTACTCTAACTAGCTTTAGAACTCGTTTGCTTACTCCTTTCCGATGCTACATTTACTTATTATAATTAGAATTTTTTAGTTAAAATTTTTTTTTAATTTTAGAATATATATTGTAGATAATTAGATCATTTTATGAATTAATATAGTAAATAGAACAGAGTTTTAATACAAAATAAAAGAAAAAATGAAAATACCTCAAATTCAGAGTTATTTATGTAATTTTTTGAAGATTTATAATAGTATCTATTATTTCTTAAGCTCCTTCTAATAAAATATTGTTATTCCTATTGAAGTGAAAATTGGTTATATTTATATAAACTCTAAATAAATTCAAATAAAATAGAAAAATTTACTCTAACTTAAGAGATAAGCAAGAGATGTTCTAATATTTTTCAATTAGCTATGCCAATACCTATGCTCCTTCTGAGTTTATTTCGTTTTAGCTTTTAAAATTAAAAATATTTTAAAAATAGAAATGAATTTTATATATTAAATTAAGCAAATAAAAATGTTAATACAAAAATATTCCTAAATATTACCTTAGATTAAGGCTCAACTTAGAAATTGTTTACAAGCCATGAATAGAATTCTAAAGCCTCTTAATTCCTATCCCACTAATTTTGTTAAAGCTAAAAAAAAATGTTAATAGATTTAAATAAGAAAATAGTTTTAAAAAATAAATAAAATAAACTATTGTTTTACCTTAATCCAAGATTCAACTCTGTTATCTATTTTTGATTTTCGAAAGCATTTGATAGGGTTTAAAGCTTTGAGTCGCAAATATTAGACCCGCTTAGCATTTTAATATTTAAAAATAGGTAAAATTAAATAAAATTAGTATTAAAAATAAATTAAAATACCTCAAATTCATTGTTACTTTAAGTAAGCACTAATATTACTTAATAGCTTAAGATAACATCTCTGCTCCTTCTTACGTTAAATCACATCCTCTGATTTTTATTACATAAATTAGTGATAAAATTTATTCAAAAAAATCTTAAATATATTAGAAAATATAATTTTAACTAAATTTACTTCAAAAGTAGTGATAGTTCAGTAATCTTTCTACATTCTTGAATAGAATTGGTGATTATCTTGATTCCATGTGCTTTGATATTACAATTGCTAGTTTTAAAATAAAAATGGATTATTAACATGGTTTTAAGTTTTAATAAAAACTATTTAATAATAAGTGTATTCAGAAATAAGAAGTAAGTATATTTAACAATTAAATTAATTAAAAGAATACTTTAAGCATATATTTAATTGAGTTATATCAAGGTATTTTTTAATTGATCTCCCAATATCTTCAATTAACTAATGACCAACCTATAAATAACTAAAAACGAATAAAAACATTCAATATAAAATAACTTTTTATTTGAACAAAATTTTGAATTAAAGTAAAATAAATATAGATAATCTAATTAACTTGGTCAAATTTTTAAAATAAATAGTATTTCATTTTATCTAAAATTTTTATATTTAATACTAATTTTTTATCTATTAAGAGTTTGAGGGGTGCTGGGATATTTTATTATTAGTATAAAATATTAATTTTAGATAGTATCATATAAAATTAAAGCTTATTTTAAACTTGCTAGAGAATTTAAAGAATCGTTGTGTAAAATTCTTTACCTAAGATTGATGTCTAATGCATCATAATCGTAATCCGATGCTTGATAGAGGTTCTTCTTAAAGTTTTTCCTATCAATAAATTATGTTCTTAAAGTATTCCTCAATTTAAGCTATTTAAGAGTTTTTTCGTCTACATTAAACTAGTCTAGTACTTAAAGTATATCCTTAGGTAAAATTCTCTAATCTTTTTTGAAGTGAACCATTTTATAAACAATTTTGTTTATGAAATCAATGTGCTATGACGTTTATAAAGTCGGAATTACTTGAAACAATTCTTATACTTTTAAAAGATTCCATTCCATCAATGTAAGATCTCTTTGAAGTAAAGATTCAAGAATAAGTAATCCGATAGAGAAAACATCTACCTATAAAATTTATGGAAATTATATAATTAATATATTCTATGCGTTTAAAATATTTTAATCACTAAAATAGTATAGGGTTTCTGGCTCGATGCAACTTCTGGAGACATATATTTCAAATTTCCTTAGAGAGACTTTAAACAAAAAAACAAATAAAGAAATAAATAAATAAATAAAATGGCTTTAATAATAAAATAATTACACTAACAGTTTTTTATGAGTATTTGTTGCTAAGAATCTTCGAAAGCCCATAATCAGCTACATTTTTAGTTGTATTAAAATCTTTTATACAATATTTATAAGTAAACTATCTTACCTATCAAGAATTAGTTTTTTGATTTACTGTATAAGATATTATCAGGCTTAATATCGCTATGAATAATACCTCTTTCCTTCAATACAAGCAAGCCATTAAGCAATTGGTAAGCTGTTGCTTAAACTAACTTGATATCAAATTGGTTTAACTGGAGAATAGTTGTTAAATTACCTAATAATATAATTATTAATAATATGCATTTATATCTTTTAATTTAGAAGAATTACAATCGCAAAGCTCAGTAACAATAGCAGCTAAGCTAATATCATCATCCTAAATCTTTTCAATTATCTGTAACACATACTTTTCATTCTTTATCATTTCCAAAATTCCAATTTCTTTTTCAAATTCTTAGATATCTACCTAGCCTTTTGCATCTTCTTTATTTAGGATCTTAATTGCTACTTTTTACTTTAGTTTCAAAGAATAGGCTTACACAACCTAGGAAAAATCTCCTTTACCCAGTAACTTTTCATAACAGTATTTGTTTTCCAATAAGAAATCCTTAATGAGTTATTCCTGAGATTTCTAAGCCTTTTTTATGCTTAATATTTAAGCGCTTTTACTATTGCTATTCATTTTAACGTATCTTCTTAATTTAATTATTGATATTCAATCTAATATGCTTTTTTCTTAATTAAAAATTATTTGATTTTTCATGAAAAGATCTTCCCTAATTAATTAAATTCTGTTCAAATAATTATCTTTTGAAATATACTAAAACCTCAAAAGGGCACAAAAATTAAATTAAGATAATCTCCATTAAATTTTCTAAACCTTTATTATTAGTTAATTATTAGATTGAATATAGCTGATAAAAAATTTTTTCTCTATATTTTGTAGATGAAGAGTCAAAGCTGTAGATAAACAAATATCAATTTAAAAAAGGCAAATCTGAGATTTTAGTAAATTTTATTTTATTGATCCATTTTTTTATTTTCTAAAATAAATTAATTTTAATAATTTATTTATTCAATTTTTATTTTATCAACACAAATTTTTATTATTAATTAAAAATATTTAAATTTTTATTGTATACTCAAAACGATCCTTATTAAATGGCTTTAAATCTAATCCTTAATACATACATAAATAGATAAACAATTACCATTAAAAAAGTAAATATTAATTTTATTTAGGTATATTTTTACATTATTCGCTTACTAAAAATAGACATTAATAGAATATTTTTGAAAAATAAGCTAAAATTTTATTTCCAAGACAATTTAGAATTAATTATTTAATTTAGTCCATATTTACATAAAGTTTCCTAATGTATTTATAAATTTGCTATATTGAAATTAATTAATCTAAAAAATTTCAAAAGTAAAATTAAATTTATTTATATCAAAATGCCATTCAAAAATCTAGTAATTTTGATATGACTAGATGAATGAATGGTATTTATTATAAATGCATTGTTTTTAATTAATTTAATGCTTAGCTTCGGTAAGCGAAGTAGAATTAAAAAACATAAAGAATTTAATTAAATCTATGATAATAAAAATATATAATAGAAAACGATACAACAGGCCCTCAAGGCGTATATTATATTTTTTGAATTTGGCTTAATCTTCAATTTTTTTGTTAATAGCTATTTCTATTTTAATCTTCAAAAATATTCCCTCCTAATTATGATTTAAGTATTGTAAAATTTAATAATAAAACAAATATTTTGAAAATTAAGTTGAAAAAAATAAAAAAAATTACATAAAAAAACAGAAGGAAATGGATAAATAAAATATTTTATCACTAGGAAAAGATAGCATTGAGCAAATTCAAAATTTATTAGATGTAAACTAACTTAGCTATTAAGTATCACACTCCCAGCAAATCTAAAACTAAAAAGATTCATCTAATATTTATAATGAATTAGAGGTTATTAATATCGATATCACATCTGAAAAAACACTATTAAGAAAAGTAAAAAGCTAAATAGTTAGAAGAAATGTATGCTAAAATAGGATATTTTAAAACATAATGTGTTAAGTTATCAATTAAAAGGATGATTAACATGCGATAATATCTTATCAGAGTTAAGGCAATAATGATTGTATCCAGCATATATCTTCTAAACATCAAAGAATCTTAAAGGTAGATAAAAATATCTTAAACAATGATTTTAATCAAAAAGATGGTTAAATCAAATCAAATCAAATTACAATCGAGCAAATAAATACAAATCTAATTAATTGCCAGTAACTCAAATATGATAAAGAAAAAAATGGTATTTACTAACAATAAGATGAATAAGAAGGTAAAAATGGGTAAAATCAAACTTTTGATTAAGGAAATTATAATTAGTAAAAAAATTTTCAGAGAGAAACCTTTTAATAAGACAATAAGTATTCAAAAAATTTTAGTAGTAAAAAACAAAATCAAATTACTAAAGAGTCGATTTTTCATAACGAAGCCGATTTTATAAAAATATAAGAAATTCAAGAAAAAATTGATATCAACATCTAAAATTGTGAGAAACAAGATGATAAAGTTTAAATTGTAAAGGATAAGCAGATTTATAGTTAAGAAAACACTAATCTGAAAGAAAATACTGATAGAAACAAGAATCAATCTCAATAATAAGATCAATAAATTCATGGTCAATAGGAAAACATTCAAAAATTCGATAGTATCTAATAAAAAGATACTTTAAATTAGGAAAATATTTCTAAATAGAAAGGATAAATTTCCAAAGATGAATCAAATAATCCTATTCCAAAAAATAAACCAATTATTTAATAAGAAATTCAAATTTTTGCCTAACATTAATGTCAATAAGATATTAACAAACATATTGAAAAGCAAAATAATTTAAATCAAAGTTATTCTTCTTAATTAAAGGCAATATTGGATCAAATTAAGATATACTAATTTAGTGACTATCAAAAGTCTTTCGAAAGAGAGCAAAGTGTTTTTTTAAAAAAAGTATGGGAATAAGAAATTTTTGATAAAATCCATGATAGTAAAATATAAAGTGAGAATTTTTAGTCTTATAAGTCTAAAATATTTGAAAGTCTGCAATAAAAATAATTCTATTTAGGTATGATAGTTAATTCAAATAAAAAAGAAGACTTAATTCTAGGATTTTTTTGGGATAAATAGGATAATTTTGAAGAATATATTTTCAAAATCATTTATAACCCAACTTAATCATATTTAGATATTTGGAATCTTATAATTAAAACTCTAGGATATTAGTTTGAAGCTATTAGATTAGAATAAGAAAAAATTTTCATTTTAGGATTAAAAAAACATGATTATCTTTCGATTTAAAATACTTTTAACAATTTAATATAATTCAAATAAAATATCTATTAAAATGACAATTTTTATGAAATAAGTTCACTAAATTATTAAGTTTGCATATAATGTAAGGACTAAAAAAATTGTGTAAGCAAAAATTGTTTCAAAAATATAAAATCCCGAATTAAAGATTTTCTAAACTACAAAAAATACTCTTATTGTGAGTATTAAAACAAAGAAATTGAGGGTATCATATTCTAATTAAATTAAGACTAATTTGTTTTGGAATATTTAAATTTTGTTCATGAAATAGTTTTCGGCTTTTTAGAAAACAATTAAATTGATCAATGTGATAGTTTTTAATAATAAATAACTAACTATTTTGAAAGTAATTCTTAAAAAAAGCAAAACTTTGCATTAGAACACAATCAATAATAAATATTTAATAGTAATTTGGTAAATGAATACTCATTTAAGGAATATTTAGTTTAAGTTAAATCAGATTTAATATTAGAGAAACTAAGCTTAAGTCCTAAATGTTAAAGAGAGTGGGATATCAATAAATTTCATGAATTAAATAAAACTAAAGTAAGTGATCTCTTTAAAAAATTACAAAAGGACATAATTTAAATTCTGAAAACAAAAAACTATTATTTGTGCTAATCTTTTATCAGTAATTAATCAGAAGATATCTTTATAGGATATTAAGAAGATAATCAAGATAAATATACAGATTTTATATTTGTTATAAAATATAATCCAATTGATTCAGACATATTAAAATACTCTATAATCAAGTAATTCAATGAAGAACTCAATTCTTTTATTATTAATGAACTTGTGCATGTCTTAATATTATCAAAAGAAGCCTTCCTATAAATCTACAATAACTTTGAAAATGTAAGTTAGAATTAAATTGAATGGACTGAAGATTATTTTGAAAAAATTAACAAAGATAAAGATATCAATAAAAAACAATGTAATAAGTGTAATAATTGCAAAATAAAAAAAGAATGTTCAGGATATATTAATTTTAGAAACTTTTAGGATTAAAAAAAAGAAATATTTGAAAAATTAAAATCTAAAAACTACTATATCTGTGAATATTTAACTAAAGGAGGTGAGGGAGTGGTTTTTTAAGGCTATAAATAGTCTATTAAAGGAAAATCAGAATATGTTTTTAAAATTTTGTTTGGATAATTTTAAGATGAACTTAAAGGAGAATTATAAATAATGAAAATGTTTGATTGCCATGTTAATGTAATCAAATTTATTGATTTTATTGAAATTAATAAAATTACTCATATTTTGATTTTAGAAAAATGCAAATTTAGTTTGATGGATGAATTATAGTAATATCTTAAATAAAAACAAGAATTTCCTTTCAATAAGTTACTCTAAATGATTTTTAATTTACTAGATGGTTTAATATAATTTAGAATTTATAATGTTTTGCATCTTGATATTAAACCTTCAAATATCCTTCTCAATAACTCAGGCTAATACGTATATACTGATTTTGGTATTTCTACCCTAAAGAGAAATAATCAATAAGTTGAAGTCAAAGGATACACTTAAAGTTATGCTTCTCCTGAATAAGAAAATAAGGATTTAAGTATTGACTATTAAAGCGATGTTTATTCTTTGGGAAAAACTTTTCAAATTATTTTGGAATCATTTAAGCATAATTAATAATAATAGAATTATTAAGAAATAATTAAAGAATTGATGAAAAAAGTAGATGAATAAATGGTTTAAAATTAACCAACAAACAGATTTAAGTGTCTAGAATTAAGGAATGATTTTTTTAAATACATTTTAAAATAAAAAGAATGTATCTAGTTTTTAGAATCATATGTAAATCAAATCATATAAATTTTAGAATCATATCCCTATGACAGCAATAAAGAAATACCTTATTTTTTACAAATTTCAATCTTTTATTAATAGAACATTTTAGATTTTAGAAAATAATATATCAAATAAAATTAGTTAAATAATATTTAATAAATCTAATATAAAATTGCTCAATCTCTAAATAATATTGGGTTATGCTATCAAAATCTTGGTGATTATAAAAAGGCCTTAGAATATTTCTTCGAATATCTGCAAGTGACGAGATAAATATTCAAAAAAAATCACCTATCAATAGCTGCATCTCTGAATAATGTTGCCAATTGCTATAAAAATCTTGGAGAAAACAAAAAGGCCTTAGAATATTCATTGGAATCTTTGCAAATGATGAAATAAATATTCAAAGAAATTCATCCTGATATTGCTACCACTCTGAATAATGTTGGGTTATGTTATGCAATCCTTGGAGATAACAAAAAGGCCTTAGAATATTCATAGGAATCTTTGAAAATGAGAAAATAAATATTCAAAGAAAATCACCCATCAATTTCTACATCTCTGAATAATGTTGGGTTATGCTATGATAATCTCGGTGATAGCAAAAAGGCCTTAGAATATTTATTGGAATCTCTCCAAATGAGAATATAAATATTCTAACAAATTCACCCTGATATTGCTACCTCTCTTATTAATGTTGGTTTATGCTATCAAAATCTTGGCGATAACAAAAAGGCCTTGGAACATTTCTTGGAATCTCTGCAAATAACAAAATAAATATTCAAAGATAATCACCCATTAATTGCTACATCTCTTAACAATATTGGATTATGCTATAAAAATCTTGGTGATAGCAAAAAGGCCTTAGAATATTAATAGGAATCTCTGCAAATGAGAAAATAAATATTCATAGAAAATCACCCTGATATTGCTACATCTCTGAATAATGTTGGGTTATGCTATCAAAATCTTGGCGATAATAAAAAGGCTTTAGAATATTTATTGGAATCTCTGCAAATGTCTAAATAAATATTCAAAGAAAATCACCCATCAATTGCTTTAAATCTGAATAATGTTGGTTGTTGCTATCAAGATCTTGGTGATAACAACAAAGCCTTATAATATCAATTAGAATCTCTGCAAATGAGAAAATAAATATTAAAAGAAAATCACCCTGATATTGCTATATCTATGAATAATGTTGGTAATTGCTATCAAAATCTTGGAGATAACAAAAAGGCCTTAGAATTTTTATTGGAATCACTGTAAATAATAAAATAAATATTCAAAGAAAATCACCCATCAATAGCTGCTTCTCTGAATAATGTTGGATAATGCTATAAAAATCTTGATGATAACAAAAAGGCCTTAGAATATTTATTGGAATCTCTCCAAATGAGAAAATAAATATTCTAAGAAAATCACCCAGATATTGCTACATCTCTGAATAATGTTGGGTTATGCTATAAAAATCTTGGTGATAGCAAAAAGGCCTTAGAATATTTATTGGAATCTCTACAAATGATGAAATAAATATTCAAAGAAAATCACCCATCAATTGCTTTGCATCTGAATAATGTTGGGTAATGCTATGCAAATTTTGGCGATAATAAAAAGGCCTTAGAATATTTATTGGAATCTCTTCAAATGGCAAAATAGATATTTAAAGAAAATCACCCATTAACTGCTACTGCTCTGAATAATGTAGGAAGTTGCTATCAAAATCTTGGTGAAAGCAACAAAGCCTTAGAATATCTATTGGAATCTCTGCAAATGAGAAAATAAATATTCAAAGAAAATCACCCTGATATTGCTACATCTCTGAGTAATGTTGGATTATGTTATAAAAATCTTTGTGATAGCAAAAAGGCCTAAGAATATTTATTGGAATCTCTGCAAATGACAAAATAAATATTCAAATAAAATCACCCACTAATTGCTACATCTCTAAATAATATTGGGTTATGCTATCTAAATTTTGGTGATAACAAAAAAGCATTAGAATATTTTTTAGAATACCTCTAAATAATAAAATAAATATTCAAAAAAAATCACCCCTATATTGCTGGGTCTCTGTAATTAATAGGTAGTTGCTATCATAATCTTCAAGATTAATAAATGGCCTTTGAATATGTATTGGAATATCTCAAAGCTCTTCAATGAATATTGCAAGAGAATCATTCTGATATTATTGCTTCTCTGTATCTTTCTAGTAGATACTAAATCTTAAAAGAACATAAAAGTCTTAGAATATAAATTATAATCATTAAAAATGATAAAATAAAATTAGCCAATTTACATACTACATATTTTTTTTATTAATTGAAAATACTAAATTTTATGATAGAAACTTACCACCAGAGCAAATAAGAATTTTATTTTCTTAATTACTTTTCATTATTGGTTTAAAAAGAAGTTTTTATTTATGTCTAAGGTGTATGAATAATAAAAATATACATACATATATATATTAAAAATTTAAATTCTTAAAACGTTTATAACATTTAAAAATTAATTATTTTTAAAATTAAAAAATTAATTTTTAATATTCTTTTAAAAAATCTACCATTTCACTAAATTTGAAATTTACATTAATAAAATAATTATAAATTTATATTCTATGTTTAATTTTTGGTTTTACAAATAAAAATAAAGATAAATAAATCAATTTATATTATATTAAAAAAAATTTTTTTATTTATCCATTCTATTTATCTATGATTATCACTTATGTATTATCATAAATATATTTTTTTGACAACTAATCTTTTAGCTTTAAGATACTTGCTCAAAATCTTTAAATTGTGTGATCCATCAATTTTATTAAAGCTATAAATAGATATTAGAGATAATTTTGAATGAACAAAATAAAAGTAAAAAGAAAAAATATTTTAATTAAAACTTTGATAAGTAAACAAAATTATGTTTATTTTTATGATCTTTATCTGAAAAATATAATATCAAAATCATAATCTTAACCAAAAATTATGTAAATCAAGTAACAAAAATTGTTTTTATTTTAATTCCTTTTGATATTAAAAAATATCACAATCAAAAACAAATAAGCTGTTTTTACTAGAGAGCAAGTGTCAAATTTGAGAGATTAGTGCAGTTTGCTAATGCACAGCCTAAGCACGAGGCACCATTTGCATCAATTTAATTATAACTTTTTAAATATTGAAGAAAATATGAGTAAGCTAGAATGAGAAATTATTAAAAAATATAAATAAATAATAAACTAGTAAATAATTTATATCATCAAATGTTGAAAATGAAAAATGACTTAAATTAAAAAAGCATAATCAGAATCATAAAAGTAAATCAATAAAATAAAAAGATTGTTTTAGTTTTAATTCATTTCAATATTATTACAATCCAAAAAAAATAAGCTGTTTTACCATAAATCAAGTGTCAAATTTGAGAGATTAGTGTAGTTTGATAATGCAGAGCCTAAGCCTGAGGCACCTTCATCACTAATTAAATTGAAACTTTTTAAATTATGAAGAAAATATTAGTTATTTAGAAGGAAAAATAATAAGAAATATGAATAAAGCATAAACCAGTAAATAATTTATATCAGCAAATGTTGAAAATGAAAAATGACTTAACCCTTTCTGAGGGGGGAGTTTTTTAAAGATAAAAAAATGATTTTGCTGAGTTAAAATTATTTTTAATTAGTACCTCATAGTCCTTTACCAATCTATATAGTGTGGACACCCCCCCAGAAGATTTAAATTAAAAAAGCATAATCAGAATCAAAAAGTAAATCAATCAAGTAAAATGATTGTTATAGTTTTAATTCATTTTTATATTAATACAATCCAAAACAAATAAGCAGTTTTTACTAAAGATCAAGTGTCAAATTTGAGAGATTAGGGCAGTTTGCTAATGCAGAGCCTAAGCCTAAGGCACCTCCATCACCAATTTTATTTCTTCTTTTTAAATATTGAAGAAAATGTTGGTTATTTAGAAGGAAAAATAATAAGAAATATGAATAAAGTATAAACCAGTAAATAATTTATATCAGCAAATGTTGAAAATGAAAAATGACTTAAATTAAAAAAGCATAATCAGAATCAAAAAGTAAATCAATCAAGTAAAAAGATTGTTTTAGTTTTAATTCATTTTTATATTAATACAATCCAAAACAAATAAGCTGTTTTTACTAGAGATGAAGTGTCAAAATTGAGAGATTAGTGCAGTTTGTTAATGCAGAGCCTAAGACTGAGGCACCATTTGCACCAATTTAATTATCCCTTTATAAATATTGAAGAAAATATTAGTTAGTTAGAAGGAAAAATAATAAGAAATATGAATAAAGAATAAACTATTAAATAATGTATATCAGCAAATGTTGAAAATGAAAAACGACTTAAATTAAAAAAGCATAATCAGAATAAAAAAGTAAATCAATCTAGTAAAAAGATTGTTTTAGTTTTAATTCCTTTTTATATTAATACAATCCAAAACAAATAAGCTATTTTTACCGTAAATTAAGTGTCAAATTTGAGAGATTATTGCAGTATTCTAGTGCAGAGCCTAAGTATGAGACATCTTCATAACTAATTGTATCTCCACTTTTTAAATATTGAAGAAAATATTAGTTAGCTAGTAGGAAAAATGAATAGCAATATGATTAAAAATAAACTAGTAAATAATTTACATAAGGTTTGAAAATTAAAAATCAGATAAAAAACATAAATATAAATTTGATTTAATAAATAATAATATGTATGAGAATATTTGTTAAAAAAAAAATTTAACTTTATAATAATGATAAAATAAATAATATTAATTTTACTAATCATATTTCTAGAGATTAATATGGAGATGAGTATGAGTTTCAAGAGAAGAGTAAAAAAACTTTTTTAATGGTAAAAATAAAATTAAAGAAAAATCAATTATTAAATAAATGCTTACATCTGCTAGATAATTAAAATATTTATTCTATTATATCATTTATTTTGTTTTTGTTTAGGTAGAAACAATTTTATCTAAATTTAATAAATTATAAAAGTTGTTAATTAATTATTTATTTATTTTTTAATAAAAATAAATTTTGGATAGGGAGAACAAATTAAACTAGAATAAAATATAGAAATTTAGAAAATTAACAATAAATTAACGATTTTAGAATATTTAGAAAATTTTTTAATCAATTTGCTTACCATGCACATATTGAGCAAAGATACTCTTTTTTCATTTCTTATATTAACCAAAACTTTTAAATAAAAATTGAGTATTTGGATGATATTATAATATAATGATATTTAAATATCAATTTTAAAAATTAAATATTATGTAATTAAATTAATATTTAAATAAATTCTAAAAAATATAATGAAAAACTTAATTAAAAATATCATTAAGAATAGACCTTTATTAATTGTAATATTTCTATTAAAAATGATTAGCTTTAGTTTTGTATTTAACTAAGATAAGAATACCATATAGATTTTACTTATAACTAAAAAATAAAAATTTAATAAATGCTTATAATTTGATAATAAATAAATCAACTAATTATGATTTATTAATAGCATATATAGCACTTCCAGCTTTTAAAATTAAATTAATTTATATATCAAATATATGTATTTTTCATTCATTATTTTTTTTAAATTTTAGCTTTTTTTTGAATATTATAAATATTAATCAAAAATAATTATAAAAAGAATTTAATTTAAATTATTCAACCTGTTTTATTTATTTAAATAAAATACTATTAAGCAAAATGTAAAGGTTATTCACTAAAGGTGTTTCTTTGATTGTATGAAATTATTCTTTTTATTAAATTTTAGATCTCATGTTTGAATTTTTAAAATACTTTTCAAATATAATTTTTAAATGTATTAAATTTAAATGATGAACTAATTTTATTTATTTATATAAAATATTATTAACCAAAATTCAAAGCCAAATGTTATTCATTCACTTATGGCATTTTCTTTCTTTATATAAAATAATCTTTTTAAAAATAAAAAGCATCTAATTAAGAGATAAAAATTTATCTGCTCATATAAATGTAAAAATGTATGATAAATTGATGTTGTAAAAATTTATGATAAATGAATGACTAAGGATAAAGATCTAAATTATAGTTTATTATTTTATTTCAATTTTGTTTGATATTTGTGTGAAATTCAATTTACTCTTTTCCTTCCTTCAAAAACAAAAAGAGAACAATAAAAGATATTTAATTTTCTTTCAAAAGTTAATAACCTTATTAAATATTGAATTTCTCTTCGTAGCACATAAATAATAAATAATTAAGACAAAAAATGAATATCTTGCAGAATTCTTGGGAAACACAATTTTCTAAGGAAGAGCTTTTCTTAGCTAGCAACTACAACTAGTGTCCGACTCATTCAAATAGAAAGCTTTAATATTTAAGCACAGATCCTTCATCTAAATATAAACTTAAATGCTTAGATTGTTTAACATAAAGCAATAATAAATATTTAATTCCATTATTAACTTTACTTGATGGAGACAAAAAAACCATATTTAGAAATTGGCCAGTCATAGACGATGAATAAATCTACGATTAGATGATTCTAATTTCTAAAAGAAATTCATTTAAATTAGAAGCCTAAAACTAAATTGAATCATTTTTTAAAGAGCTTCGAGTAATGATTGATCAGAAACTTGAAAATAAGCAGTTAGAAATGATGAAGTATACAGATGATTTTTATGATAAAAATGATAAAATATTGGACTTATACAATTAATTATCAGCAAAAGAAGAGCTTACAGACATCATTTTAAATAAAAAAGATGACTTTGAAAAACAAAATTTAATTTTAGACGAAATTGTGCAAAGAGTTTCACTAAGCTAAGACTCTCTAAAAAAATCTTTATTGGAGTCTATTAGCTGCATAAACTAAAAGCATCAAATAATTACTTCTGATATCTATGATATAATAAAGTAAAACATCAATTAATAAATAAACCGTCTCGATTTATTAGTTACTAATAAATTAGAGGATATTAATATGGTTGAACAAAAAGAACAAGTAGAAGTAATCAAATAGAATATAAGCAAAATGAAAATAGATGATATGACTACAAGTTAACTTATTATAAAACTAATTAACAATTAGCTCAATAATTGTTCAAATGAGATTCTTAATTAACTCACTTAAATAATTTTAAACATGCAAGATTTTCTTAACAAGTAGTAAATTAGTGTTAGCTAAAGTAATGAGGAGGCATTCCCATTTGAAAAACTCAGCTCATTATAAATTTAAAAAGTTAAAAATTTACAATATCTTACAGAAAAACAATAAGATGAAATACTTTGCCTTATCACAGAACTCAAATAAAAGAATCAAAATAGTAATTCTACAATAAAAGATTTAAAATAAAGATAAAAAGAAGAAAGTGTAGCCTTAAATAGATTTACTCAGCTTTTAAGCAATAAATCTAATAATTGCTAAAAAGAATTCATAGAAAACTGTTAATCTGCAACCCAGAAATTTCCTGAATGTATAAATTCTATTTATTTGAAAGATAAAAACATATTTAAACAAGGTTGCAATCAAATATCTTTCGAATATTTAGATGATAAACAACTAAATTAAATAGGTTTATTAGTTAATAAAATTACATAATTATCAAATTAGTATGGGGTAAATTACAAATAAAGGTAATATCCTATATATTAAGAATAATAAAATTCCTTTTAAGCCCAAATTTAATTAAATAATCAATCAAAAAATTAAAATATTAAAAAACAAATTTCATAATTACTTGTTAATTATCCTATTTTTGAGCTATTAAATGAGCCTCTATACACTTAATAAATAAATACAATAGAATTTATTCCTAAAGATTTACATGAAAGCAAAAACTTAGTACTTAAAATAGACAGTGAACGAAATGAATTAAAAATAATAGAAGAAATTAGAGAAAAATTGAATTTATGGGGAAACAGTTAAGAAAAAATTTAATAATAAATATAACAATAGGGAAAGCATACTGAAGAATTAATTAATGAAGTTAAGAAATAAATAAGAGTGACATGTGGAAATACAAAATTAGATGATCTAATAAGTCTAAACTAATAGAAGTAAGAATAGATCTAATAGATTTTAAACTCAATATGTGAGTTGACATAAGTATTGATTGATTAAGAATAAGAAAGAGAAAAACCACCTAAAAAAGAGAAAGATGAAGATGAAATAGAAAATCTGAAAAAAGATTTATAACTAGAAAATATCCTAGACATAGCAAAAAAATAAAATCTAGTGATTAAACACCTAAAAGAAATAAAAAAAATGAAGCAAGAGATTGTAGAAGCAACTGTAAACTTAATAAAAGGGAATAAAATGAATGAAGTAAAAGCTGAAATGATTCTAGAAGACCTAAAAAACTCTGAGAGCGAAATTTCAACCATGGAAGAATTAGTAGACTTCTTGATTTTCTGAGAATAATATAATAAATATTAAAATAAATATTAAAAATTGTAATTGTTTATTACATATTTGTGGTTAAAAGAATTATCAATAGACAGTGAACGAAATTTATATATAGTTAAAAATGATTTAAGTAGAGGATAGATAAGTACAAAAGATAAATTAAATTATAATATAAATTATATTTTAGAGTAAAAACTAATAATAATTTTGATGCTTTTTTTGGTATAGCAATGGGAATATGCAAAAGAAATAGCTATGAAGAACTGATAAAAGAAAATCTCTGCTTTTATAATAAATCAAGTTAACATGGTTTAGATATAATAGAAAAGGGTAAAAATTTATCTGAAGTAGCAAAAGAAATATAAACAATTGAAGTCAGACTTAATATTTCTAAAAAGTTTTTGAAATTTTCAGATTATCCAAATTATAACCATATCAATTCTTGCAAAGCTGATAAATTTGATTAAACTTATTATTTTAATTATAATTATGGTTAGGATTATGATTTTTGTATTTAAATTTGTAGTTAGTAAGGATATTTTATATTGGAAGTTGAAACAATATAAAATGTTGATGAGAATACATTCTAAGCTTTTAAATGAACCAGACAATTTTAATTATAGAATAATAAATTTGAAAAATTATTGAAAAAAATAATAAGAGCATGTTTAAAAAATTTTTAATTTCTCTAAATGTAAAAATTATTTGTCTGCTTTTATTTAATTTATTGTAAAATTTTAAAATATAAAACAAAAAATATTATCATGATGCAAACTAATTAATAAAATTACTTATTTGACTTTATTAATTTTTTTAATTTTAATTTATTTTTTTAAAATTCAATAATCATATTTTTGTTAAAATAATCTCTTTATTATTCAAATTCAACTAAATAGGAGTGCAAATGATTAACTAACCTTTGAGATTATTAAATTCAAGTAAAGAGATAAAAGAATACTAAAAAAAAAATGTTTAATTAAAACTAAAACATCTAATATATTGAAATTAAATATATAAATAATAATTCAAATGAGCCATCTAAGTAAACTAATTTGATATTTTTAAAGAGCAAATTAAATTAAAATAGTAGTTTAAAAAGCTTATTAGTATCTTTACTCTAAAAATTACTGTCAATGTTAAAAATTTATAATTTTTACTCTAATTTCTGTCTTATTTAAAATATTATTAAAGAATGCTTTTAATAAAAAATATAACTCTTTCAAATAATTAAATTTTATGTTTGAACATTCATAGATCAAGAAATTTTATTTATTAACAAAAATGAAGAAAAAAAATAATTAAAAAAAAGTCAATTAGAGGATTTTAGAATAAATAGAATTTATTTAATTAGAAAATTAAAATGTCTACTAATAATTTCTATTATAATCATCTAACCTCTCATCCTATCAAAATCAAATTCTGATTTAATAGTTAATAAAAAATTTTAATAAAAATTGAATTTTTATTATTAAATTAAATTTAAAAATGGCTAAATGCAAGGTAAAAAGCAAATTAAAGATTTTTTAGCAAAAATAAGATGATATCCAATCCACTTATAAATGAAATACTAAAATAAATTTTTAGATTTATTTGAAATATTATATATGAATTTAATATTTTTATGTTCATATATTATTTAATCTTTAAACATTAATTTTTTTAAATCAATAATTTTTTGTCTAAAATATGTTTTTAGAATGAATTATTTATTGATAATAAATATATATTTATAAGATTGAACAATACCTTTAAACAAAATAAAGAAAAAGCTTTTTCTTTTTAAAAGTTAAGTTCTCTAAATTAAAATGAATAGTTCAAGATATTTTGATAATTTAAAAATAGTAAAATTAAAAATTATTTGCATTTGATATATATTCACTCTTATTTTAATTTTTAATTAAAAAAATGTTTTAAAATTTAGATCTTTTAGTTATATTGTAAAATTTAAATCCATATAATGTAAAAATAATGAAAACATATTTATGCAAAACTTTTGTTTGCTCACTTAATCACCAAATAAAATTAATATAAGTGCTAAAGTTTATGACAAATATTTTAAAGATCCATTAAAATCTAAGGAAGATAAAATTAAAATGAAGAAATAACGTATATAAATAAATGCTAGTTGAAGAAACAGTAAAATCAAAGTAGAAAATGGAGAATCTAGAAAATGATTAAAGCTTTTATTTTTATAATTTCATGTCAACCATTAATTAACCCTATCATACAGGGCTACTTTATGAATGGATAATTTCTTATTTTTAATCAAAATATAACATTTAGTCTTTAAAAATTAGTTTTAACAATTTTTAGTAGAAATATGTATTTCGAATGTAAAAAAGCTATCATTAAACTTCTTGTAAAAATCTTGATGATAACAAAAAGGCCTTAAAATATTTATTGGAATCTCTTCAAATCAGAAAATAAATATTCAAAGAAAATCACCCTGATATTGCTATGGATAATGTTGGCAGTTGCTATGGAAAACTTGATGATAACAAAAATACCTTAGAATATATAATGGAATATCGGAAAAAAATCACTCTGATATTGCTGAATCTTTGAATAATGTTAGGTATTTTATGCAAATTTTGACGTTAATAAAAAGGCCTTAGAAAATTATTGGAATCTCCTCAAATGGCAAAATATATATTAAAAAAATCACCCTTTGAAAAATTAAAAAGTATTCTTCTCAGAAGGAATATTTATAAAATTATTTTTCCCTTTATTATATTACATTTTTAAACCTTTTTTAGGAATTAAGAAAAAAATGTTTCTAGTGATTAAAATTTTTTATTAATTAATTCATAAATTTTAATTAAACTATTACACTTTTATAAAGCTCTATCTTAGTTTAATCAAGTATTATAAACATATAAAATTTTAGAACTTATTGATTTAACTTTAATATTTAAAGTACAAATTAATTGAAAATATTAAACATATATTATATGATAGAAATTTAAAGCCACAAATAATTGAAGAAGTAGTTAAATAAGGGAGCAATAGTGATAAAGTAAGTAAGATAGGGTTATTGGTTTGTGGTTCTTATTCAGTTTCATTGTTGTTGATATATCGATTGTTCCTGAAAAGCTTACTTACATGCCAAATGCTTCAATGTTGCGTTTCATTCCATCATCCATTCTTCAAAAGTCAAACCTTTCTAGAAAAGACATTCAAGAACTCTTTTGGCTTTTGGGGAACTGAAATTATTTTTACTCTTGTAAAGAGTTTTAAGTGTTTTTAACTCAGACTAACCAGGATCGTTATTAGAGAGGTTGCCATATAAGAATTTTTAATGTTAATAGTTTAGAGAGCTTTGACTGGAGGTGGTGTTTGTAAGCAGAGGATGTTTTTTGCTGTCAAATTATTTGATTCTGTATTTTGAATCTGTTCAAATTTTTCTCTAGATAAAATATCAT
Organism: Tetrahymena malaccensis 436; assembly: GCA_000231845.2. NCBI lineage: Eukaryota > Ciliophora > Oligohymenophorea > Hymenostomatida > Tetrahymenidae > Tetrahymena > Tetrahymena malaccensis. The sequence continues at coordinate 29,948 of JH720003.1, read as the reverse complement.
AAAAGTATCCACTATCAATGTTGCTTTAAATAAAAATTTGATGCATTTGAATAGACTTTTGTGTTAGAGTGCTACTTAACTTATGTTTCTGAGGAAATATAAGGTTAAAGTGATTTTATAGATCATAAAGTGCTTTTGAGTTTAGCCAACCATGACTTTGAGTAGTTCATAAAGGGCATTTATCAATTTTACAAATTTTTTATATTCTTTCTTTCTTACTCGCTAGGCCATAGAAGGCATTTACTTTTAACATAAAAGAGTTTGCAAGATCCTAACCTGCTGTTTATCATGATCTAAGCACTTAGTTTTTAAAAAATTGACACAGATTCTTAAAACCACTTCCCTTATTTCATGGTTATTATTATGAAATTATTCCTAACTTTAGTGTAATTCCTTTAGGTTTAATTGTTAGAATTAAGTCTGCATAACACTGAATTAAAAAACTATACTTATTTTATTCACTTAAGTTAATACTATTTAGCAAAATATAAAAGCTATTCACTCACAGTATATTTTTTGATTTTATAAAATTCCCCTTTTAAATAAATTTTAAATCTCTTGTTCGAATTTTAAAAATATTTTTCAAATTTAATTATTAAATGTATTAAATTTAAATTATTCAAGTTATTTTATTCATTAAAATTAAAATATTATTATTATACAAAATTTAAAAGTTTTTACTCACAAGATAAAAGTTTTTAATTAAGGGGAAAAAATGTATTAAATCATATAAGTGCAAATATTTTAGATAAGTTGATGATTAAGAAAAAAACATCTAAATTATTATTTAGTTATTTATTTCAATATTAATTGATATTTGTGTGAAACTTAATTTGTTCTTTTCTTTCTTTCAAAAACAACACAAAATCAATCAAAGATATTTAATTTTCTATCAAAAGTTAATAACCTTATTAAATATCAAATTTCTATTTGCAGTACACAACTAATAAACAATTAAGACCAAAAATGAATATCTTGTAGAAATCTTCTGAAACGCATTTTTCAAAGGAAGAGCTTTTCTTAGCTAGCAACTACAACTAGTGTCCTACTCACTCAAATAGAAAGCTATAATTTTTAAGCACCGACCCTTCATCTAAATATAAACTAAAATGCGTAGATTGCTTAGCATAAAGTAATAATAGACATTTCATTCCACTATTAACTTTAATTGATGGAGATAAAAAAACCATATTTAGAAATTGGCCAGTCATTAACGATGAATAAATCTACGATTAACTGATTCAAATTTCTCAAAGAAATTCATTTAAATAAGAAGCCTAAAATTAAATCCAGGCTTTTTTTAAAGAGTTTCGAGTAATGATTGATTAGAAGCTCGAAAATAAATAGTTAGAAATGATGAAGTATACAGAGGATTTTTATGATATTAATGATAAAATATTCAACCAATACAATTAATTATCAGCAAAAGAGGAGCTTATAGACATTATTTTGAATAAAAAAGATGACTTTGAAAAATAAAATTTAATTTTAGATGAAATTGTGCAAAGAATTTCACAAAGCTAAGACTCTCTAAAAAAATCTTTATTAGAATCTATTAGCCACATAAACTAAAAGCATGATATAATTACTTTTGACACCGCTAATAAAATAAAATAAAACGTTATTTAATAAATAAACAGCATAGATTTATTTGTTATTAAAAATTTAGAGGATATTTAAATGGTTGACCCATAGGAATAAGTAAAAGTAATCAAATAGAATATAAGCAGAATGAAAATAGAAGACATGACTACAAGTTAACTTATTATAAAGCTAATTAATAATTAGCTCAATAATTGTTCAAATGAGATACTTAATTAACTCACTTAAATAATTTTAAGCATATAAAACTTTCTTAACAAATAGTAAATTCCTGTTAGCTAAACTAATGAAGAGACATTCCCATTTGAAAAACTCAGTTCATAATAAATTTAAAAAGTTAAAGATTTACATTATCTTACAGAAAAATAAACAGAGGAAATACTTTGCCTTATCACAGAACTCAAATAAAAGAATGAAAACAATAACTCTACAATTTAAGATTTACAAAGAATATAAAATGAAGACAATTTAGCCTTAAATAAATTTATTGAACTTTTTAGTAATAAATCTAATAATTGCAAAATAGAATTCATTGAAAATTGTAAATCAGTAACCCAGAAGTTCTCTGAATGTATAAATTCTATGTATCTGAAAGATAAAAACATATTTAAAGAAAGCTAGAATCCAATAAATTTCGAAAATTTAGAAGATAAATAGCTAAAAGATATAGACATTTTAGTCAGTAAAATTTCATAATTATCAAATTAATATGGCATTGGTTATAAATAAAGCTAAAATCCTATATACTAATAATAAAATAATTCCTTTTAAGTCTAAAATAAATTAAAAAAATATTTCAAAAAGGAAAATATAATATAATAAATATCATAACTACTTGTTGATTATCCAATATTTGATCTTTTGAATCAGTAAATAGATTTTTCTTAAAAAAATATTATAGAATTTATTCCTTCTGAATTATGGGAAAGCAAAAGCTTAGAACTTAAAAAAGATATTGAAGGAAATTTATAAATAGTTAAAAAAGATGATATTACAGGATAGATAATTACAAAAAATATTTTAGATTTTAACACAAATTATATTTTTAGAGTGAAAACTAATTTAAATTTTGATGGTTATTTTGCTATTGCACTAGGAATATTAGAAAAATCAAAATCTTTGAATGAATAATTGGTAGATGATAATTTATGCTTTTATAGTTATTCAAATAAACATGGTTTAGATATTATAGAAAAAGGTAAAAATTTATTTGAAGAAGCAAAACAAATATAAGTAATTGAAGTGAGAATTAATATTTCGAAAAAAATATTGCAATTTTCAGATTTTCCAAATTACAACCACATCAATTCTTGCAGAGCTGAAAAAATTTAATAAACTCTTGATTACAATTTTTGTATTTGTATTTGTGGTATAATGGGGAATTTTATTTTGGATGTTGAAACAATAACAGATGCTGATTAGAATAAATTCTAACCTTTTAATTGAAACAGGTAATTTTAATTACAGTATTTGAGTATTTCATAAATTATTTAAAATGAAATAAAAACCTTTTGTTTTTAAACTTAAATAGTTTTAATAATAATTATAAACTGTTTGTCTAAATTTATTTTATTTATGGTTGTATTTAAAACATAAAAAGAAAAAATATAAACTTTATTTTTATTTTTAATTTTTATTTTAATATTAAGACATTTGATAAAACTAAAATGATATTTTAAAAGAACTGATTAAACTAATATAATAAAAATATTAGTTTAAAAAAACTTTTATAATAAATTTACTCAAAAAATTACAATCTATATAAAAATTTTAAAATGAATAACAAATATAATTTTTTACTTAAAATATTCTTTAAAAAATAAGATAATAGGTTTTAATAAAAAAACTCTTTCAAAGAATTAAATTTTATGCTTAAGATTTCAAAGGTCATGAAATTTTAATTATTAATAAAAATGGTTTAAAAAAAACTATAAAAAGAGTTTATAATAGGATTTTATAAAAAATAAAACTTTTTGAATTAGGCAAATAAAAGATCTATTGAAAATCTTCTTAATAATCATCTACCTTTTCACACTATAAAATTTAAATTCTGATTTTATAATTAACAAATAGTTTGATAAAAAATTGATTTTAAATGATAAGTTAAATTTAAAAATTATTAAATATTAGTCAAAAAGTTTCTTAGCAGTCAGATGATATTCTATTCATTTATAAACGAAATATTAAAGCATGTTATTGAATCTATATTTAATATATTAAATTTAATATTTTTACAATTATACATAATATTTAATCTTTAGACAATAATTTTTAAATAAATAATTTTAAATTTTAAATTTCGAATCTATTCCCTGATAATAAATATAAATTTATATTTTTAAATATTATCTTTAAATAAAATAAAGAAAAAACTTTTAATTTTTAAAATTTAAATTATCTTTGATTTTAATCAATGATTATTTACTATAATCTAAAGTAATAATTTTTATTTATTTAATTTTGAGAAATATAGATTTTTTCTAAATAAAAAATGATTAGCTCAAGATATTTTGATAACATAAAAACAGTAAAATGAAATATTCACGGCTTTTAATTTAAACTCATATATTAATTTTTAATCATAAAAAAGTTTTAAAGCACAGATCTTTTGTTGTATTCTAATCTTCAAATTAATATTATGTAAAAATAATGAATAAAGAACTTTTATTTGCTTTCTAAATATCGAATTTTAATTAATGAAAGTGCTAAAATTGATGACAATTAGTTAAAATCTTTTAGTTAAGCTTTAACAAAATGCACTAATCTTAACACTTTGAATCTTAGTCTGCAGTAATTAATTTATATTTTATTTATTTAAATAATTTCTTAGCTCTTAATAAATAAATTTCATTTACAAAAAAGAAATTATACTTGATTAAAAAATAAATCATTATCCAATTTAATAATATTTTTTAACTAAAAGTGATAAATAAATTGGTCCAAATGCTATTTTAGATTTAGGTCTTGCTTTAGCAAAATGTATTAATCTTAGAAATTTGACATTTCATTTCCAGTAAAATAAATTTACATTCATTTTTAGCATATTTATTATTCATTATTATCCAATATAAATATGCAATAAATAATTGCTTACAAAAAGCAAAAATAAATATTTTCTTTTTATGACAACAGTTATTTGATTTCTCAAAAATTTTAAATTATTTTAATTATCTTAATAACTTAAGAATTGCGATATTTTTCAAAATTTAAATGAAATTTATTTTTATAAAAATCCAATTTTTACATTGAGATTAATTAAATTAAAATAATAGTTGGAATTCTATACAAGCAAAAGGTGCTTCAGATTTAGGATTTGGTTTAGGAAAATGTACTAATCTCTAAACCCTATTTCTTAACCTTAAGTAATTTTTTTATATTTTAATTGATTGCTTTAATTCATTTTTTCAATAAAGATTTATTTTTAGGAAAATTTAGTGTAAATTATCACTTTTATTTTTAAAGATAGACCTTTATTTTATTTTAAATTATTTTACTAATTTTTATTATTATACCTTAAATACTATTTACTTATAAAATTTTAACATTTTATATATTTAAAGTGGAAATAAAATTTAAGATGAAGGTACATCAAATTTAGGTTTAGGTCTAGCAAAATGTCCTAATTTAACAACTCTGACCCTTGAAATCAGGTAAAAACTTATTTTAAAAAAATATTGAATTTAAATTTAAAATTACAAAATAAAGTATTTAAAAAAAATAAATTTCTTCATAAAATATTTTAAAATATTAATAAATAAATCTTTAATTTTGAAATTTTTTAACAAAAGTAATAATTTAGTTGGCGAAGCTGGTGCATCTAGTTTAGGCGCTGCATTGAAATTATTCACAAAGATCAAATCTTTGAACTTAATACTTTTGTAAAGATTTAGAAATTATTTTTTGTTTTTTAGGATATAATGTCGTTTCAATATTAAAATTCAGCCTTCTTAATTAAATAAATCTTTTTATCTTATTTTGAGGAATGTAAAATTTTTAATATACATTTGATTTTTAAGTTGTTAATATTATTTAAATTATTCTAAGTTTTAATTTTTAGTAATAAAAAACAAACTATTAGGTAAAAATAAATTTCCTTTAATAATACAATCTTTTGTTTATTTTTACTTGTGTTTTATTTACATTTTGATAAGTATTAATAAATATATTAATATCTAAAAATTTTAAAGTAGCAATTAAATTGGGCCAATTGGTTCATCAGATTTAGGTCTTGGATTAGCTAATTGTAATGATTTGTCTTCATTATCAGTCAATCTTAGGTAATAAAATTCTTTTTTTTAATATAATTTATAATATCATTTTAAACTAAATTAAAAAAAATATATTTAATTTCAAAATATTTTTTATTATGTAATAGATGGAATCAAATTGAATCTTTGGGTGCTTAGAATTTAAGCTCTGCTTTGTCAAATTGCCCAAAACTGTAAATATTGAAATTGGATTTGAGGTAAAATTTATAACTATTTCTTTATTTATATTTTAATATTTTATATATTCTTAATTAAACAATAAAAAATAGGTATTTTTGATTAATTTATTTTAGTCAAAACATA
>JH720003.1:0-16775 GCA_000231845.2 Tetrahymena malaccensis 436 | reverse complement strand
AATAAATTGTTTACTAATTAATTCAAAATTGCTCAAAAATATTTTAAATTTATAAGCTATTCTTAACTGACATAAATAAGTTAGTAAAAATTTATTTGATTTCAAAAAGTGTAAAATTTATTTAAAACTTTTAAAAATCTATAAAATTTTTAACAAAATCTATATATTAATGAAAAAAATAGAGAGACAAATATAAGTTTTATTATAATTTTTTAGAAATTTCACTTAGTTAGCTTTTTGTTTGTTATAGATAAATTATTACATAAAATAAACAAATTATTTAATATCAATTTTATTTAATAATTTTATAGCCACAACGATTTTACTTTTACAACATTTTCAATTTTTAAATATTAGTTTAATAGTATTTTTCTAAGAATTATTAAGAATAAACAGAGTATTCTACATCTTCAAAAAGAAATGAGAGTTCTTTTTTGATGAAATCATCAAAACTTAGGTTATTGTTTTTTTAAACTAATCTTTCTCTGTAAAATATGAGCTTTTAGAGTTCATGAAAATCTATATCTATTTCTGTAATAGAAAACATAAATTCATACTTTACATTTAAAAATTTTTTGCATGCACTGTGTGGTTGAATTTTTTTCTTTTTAAAAGATATCTAGATAGGAAAACCATCAAAAGTAACTATATCTGCTAACTGATGCTCCTAATCTGAGTTTAAAATAAAAATATTTTGTATAGCTTTTATTGAGATACCCTAAATATCGTTTCTATTTTATATTAAATCAATTTTTTGGTTTCTAAAAAGCATCTATTCAAATATTTCATTATTAATGCCAATTAGATCCAAAAAAGATGTAGAAAAACCACACTTGATTATTTCTGCATCTTTCCTTTGAATATTAATTCTTCCAATAGAATACGTAAATATTTAGCATTAATTTTACATGCTGTAATCTTGAAGGTATTCTTCAGAGAGCTTTATATGTAGCTAAAATTATTAATTATGTTCCTCTTGCAATTCCTATGTAAAGTTTAGCTGTTTTATTTCTTCAATAACTTTGTTCATACCTTATTCGTATATTTTTAAAGCTTCTTACACATTATAATAAAAATTTGGTTCCTATAATATTAATAATAATTTTTTATTTTTATCATTTTTAAAAAACATTTAAAATTAATTTTCTAAATTTATTACTTAAATCTATTAATAAAATCAATTCATTAAATAAAAACCGGATGCATTGTTTTTAAGACAAAGTAAAGATCTTTATTAAATTTGCTTCATTAAAAATATAAAGTTTACATAATTTTTTTTAAGATGCTCTAAAGCAATTGGAATTGGAGTAACATCATCGTTTTTTACAGCAGAATATTCTTATTATAGCAATTTATTATATTTTAAGTGCTACAAGCTTTAAATAGACTATAATCTATATCCAAAACTTAGAAAACCTATGCCATGAGAAAACCTGATAATACCATCATCTTCGATTTGTAAGCCATAAGCAAGTTTTATTGTATTTTCGCAATTTAAATTATTATAAATATCACAAGTGCTAACTTATCTAATTATTTTTTACTTTTTTTTTTTTTTAGTTTGACCATTTCTAGTAGATTGATTATTTATTTTAGATATTTAAACATCTTTTTAGCTATTTTAGGATTATGAATAATTATTATTATCTATATTCAATCTCTAGTCTTATTAATGCAATTCATAGCAATTTTCTTCTAAATAGTTTGTTATCTAGCTGAAATATTCTCTATTTTACTAGTTACTAACCATATTTTAATTTAAATTTATGTAATTTTGTATGTTACATTCTATCTCCATTAAATATAAGAATCAGCTTATTTCTACTTGCTTAGACTTTATTAATAATTACCAATACTTTTAGAGTTATTTTTTGATTTAATTTCTTTTAAAAAGATGTATTAATTTTTTCTAATTTGCTAAGAATAATATAATTACGAAAAATAGTTGAATGAATATAGTGGCTAAAATTTCATAAAATAGGCAATTCAATTTAAGTAAAGGAGCTTTTTTGAATAGCGTAAATCTATCATCTACAGCAGAATTCTAATAATTTACTATACTTTGGTCAAAAAGGTAAGCGGTTAAAATATTAAAATAGAAAAATAACCTCTATCAAAAAAGAATGCTATAAAATATGAAGTACAAAATTTATTTCCTATATTCTCAAAATATATAATATAATTTCAATAAATTAAATTTTTGAGGATTTAGGATAAAATTCTTAGTTACTTTAAAAATTATAATTAATAAACACTAACTAGTTAATAAACAATCAATAAGCATATCTTATTGAAATGCAATACTTGAATATAAAAACAAATAAATATAATATCTCCTTCTTAATTGATAAAGTAGTAAAATAAAAAAGACAATTAAATTAAACAGAATATTTAAGATTAAATTATTTTTATAAAAATTGGAAGCAACTAAATTTATTTTTGGGAGAATAGGTTTTTTAATTTAGTCAATTTTTTCAATATACTTAATAATATGTTTACCTATTAATATATTTGTTTAAATAAAAAATATAGAATAGATACCTTCATACCTTAAATATTCTCAATATTATAATTAATTATAGCAAAATTTTCACTTAAATTTGAAATTAATCTCAAATACAATTTTTTAAAAGCTATTATATAAATATATAATAAAATTTGTATTATTAGAATGTTTAACTATTTATTAAAGGCAAGTAAAAAATATTTGTTTTTATTTGTAAAAAAAAAAAATTAAATATTTTATCTACAAAATATAAATCTCATACAAAATTACAAGAATATTTATTATTATGATTATTTATTTATTCTTAAATCTTCTTAAAAAAATGCATGCACTGTTTTGTTTTAAGATACTTCAGATAGATCATCTCTTCTCTTATCTTCATTTCTATTTATTTTTCGTTATAAAGAATTTATTTTTACTAAGTTTTTGTAATTTATTTAATATTTTAAATGCAAAAAAGACATAAGTAAGTATTAATTTTATTTAATCTTCAAAATTCTTTTTAGTTTTTACTTTGCACTGTTTTTATAGGAAATATTACAATTTTGAAGAATGTATTTCACCAACTTAAATAGAAATCTTACAAACTTTTTTATATAAGCAATTAATTTTTTATTTTTTAAAGATGTTTACATCCTAATTTAGAACAAGAAATCAGCTATTTTTATTTTAAAGTTTAATTCATAGTTTACACACTGTTTTAGAAAGAATATATTAAATTATTTTCATTATCAAGAATAATTAATTACTCCCTATTTTAAGCAAAAATAGAGTTAGCTCATTCTTCTGTTGAATCAACGAAATATTTAGTAATAATTATCAAAGAATTTACACACTTTTTAATAAAAATTAATAGTTTAAAGTTAAAATTTTTTAATTAAAGTAATACATCCTATTTATTTATCAACATTAATTTGTTAATATTCATACTTCCTCTTTGCTTTTTATCATATTTTACATACTAATTATATTTATTTAACATTTGTTCTCCTAATTGTTTTATAATTATTTAAAAAAGTAGTACTTCCTATTTTTAAATGTTAATTTATTCAATGATTTATGGGCATCGTTTAATAAATACGCACTGTTTTATAAATTAATAAATTATTTTAGATGTTTTTCTTAAAAATATTCATACTTTCTTCTAATAATCAAAAAGATTTTTTTGTGATAAACTCAACATCAAAAATATTTGAATTATTACGACCTGTTTTAAATAAATCAATTTGTATCATTTTTACTTCGAATTTAGCTTACTTTTTTCTATTTTATACAAAAAATTTAAATATTTTAATTTTAATAAATTATTTAAAAACTACCTTCTATTTTTTATTAAATATTTCTAAATTCCAATAAAAATATTTTTAAAATTACAAACTAATTTAATCAGCAAATGAATAAATTATCTTCTAAAAAATTCTAAAAATATGATGATATACATCTTTCTATTTTTAATAATAAATGTATTTTAAACTATTATTTTTTAATTTCATAAATATTACGCACTTCGTTTTAAAATTTATTTAAATAATCTATAAATTTTATTGCATATTTTCAATCTTACTTCCTAAAATAATTTAAAATATATTAAATTGTATTAAACATTATTTCATTTACACACTAAATTATTATTAATTTATCTTCTTATCATCTCAAATAAACTTTTAATTCTTACACACTATTTTTCACAATAAAATCTTTTCAGAATATCTTATCAAAAATGCTTCAAAATATTATTACAAACTAATATATTTTTAATACAAAGTTATTTCATCATCTTCTATCAAAAATAATTCTAAATATCTTTTACTAACTATTTTTAAAAACCAAGTAATTTATTTTAGCAACTTCTTATCAAAAATAATTCAAAATATTCATTACTCCCTAAATAATTTAAAAAAAAGATATTTCTTGTAATATTTTTATAGAAAAGCATTCAAATATTTATTACTTTCTTTTTTTTAGTATGAATTTATTTAGCAATTAAGAAAACATTCTTTGTAAATGTATTTTACTCCCTAAAATATATTAAGGATAAATATTACTGAATCTTTTTATAATAAATAATTACCCACTAAGTTATTTTTAATAATAAAGTTATTTCAATCAGCATCTTCTTATCAAACAAAAATCATTCAAATATTTATTACATTCTATTTTTAAGAATAAAGGGATTTCAATATATTCTTATAAGAAATAATTAAATGTTTTACGAACTAGCATATTTTAAGGATAAAGTTATCTGATGTTCTTCTTATCAAAAACAAATCAAGAATAAATTACGTGCTAAAATAATTTAAAAATAGTTATTTCAGCATCTCATTATAAAAATAAATAAAAAAATTTCTTACACACTATTAGATTTTTAAGAACAACATTATTATCTTCTAATGTAAAGAATTGGAAATATTTATTTATTACTTCCTAATATGTTTTTAAGAATAAAGTTATTTATTTCAGCATGTTCTTATCAAAGCATATCAAAGTTTTTATTACATACTAATTAATATATTTTTAAGTTTAATAATAAAGTTTTTTCAAAATCTTCTAATCAAAATATTTATTACTGACTGATATATTTTAAAGGATAAAGTTATTTTATCATCTTGTCATCAAAAATAATTCAATTTATTTATTTATTACACACTAGTATATTTTAAAGAATGAAGTATCTTATATTCATAAATATGATTTGTTACCCACTAATACATTTTTAATAATAAAGATATTTATTTCAGTACCTTCTTGTAAAAAATATTTACTAGCTATTTTATTTTAAAGGATAAAGTTCATCTTTTTATCAAAAACCTTTCCAAAAATGTATTACATCCTAATATATTTTTTCAAGGAAAATTTACTATCTTCTTATAAAAAATAAACCAAAATTTTTATTTATTACTTCCTAAAATATTTTTAAGAATAAAGTTGTTTATTTTAGCATCTTCTTATCAAAAAGGTGTTTACGAACTATTGTTAAAGATAAAAATTAGAATATCTATTTTTTTAATAAATAAAATTACATCCTGTTTTTTGAAATAAAAGCATTTGAGAATCTACAGATTTTGTTATTAAAGAGCATTAATTACATTCTAACATATTTAAGCAATATAAAGATTTTGGTTAACTATCTAATAAGCTTAAAAATATTTTTACTTTCTATTTTAAGAATATTCAAAAACAATTTTGATATCAGAATCATTTTGTTATAATTTTTACACACTAATTAATTAAAAAAGGATTAAAAAACTGCTAGTGAAGGGTAATTAAAAATATTACAAACTATGATAAAGAAATTTGAATATATTTTTTGAGCCAAATAGATATATTACTTCCTGTTTATGCATAAAAAAGTATATTTACTTATAAGGTTAAATCTTAAAAGTGTATTACATGCTTTTTTAATAAATAAAATATCTCAATATGTGCATGCTTTCATTAATAGAAATGCTTGATACGCCCTTTTTAAATAAAAAATTTAATTAATTTTCATTTTTTATGTTAATCTTGAATTATAAAATTTTACACACTATTCATTATCAAATAAAATATTGCATTTGATAAATATTTTAGTCTCATAAAATTTCGTACTTCCTTTTTAAATTAAGATTAGAGAGGCTTAGAAAGAGCTATCAAGTAATAATGAATAAACTATACTGAACACTATTTCAAGAATAAAATTAGCTCATAAAATAAATCAATAATTTTGCTACTTTCTAAATATTTAGTAAACAAGAACTTTTTAGTTAGAATTTTATCAAAATTTGTTTACAATCTTTATTTTTTAAAATAAATAATTATTTTTAAAATAAAATTGGTTAGTAAATAAATATTTTACAGCCTGTCATTTAAGTTAAAGTTTCTTATAATTTTTGGATAAAATTCTATAAATTGATACTTCATCCTTTAGTAATCAAAATCAAAATTTTAAACAATTCATTGAAGTTGCTAACTAATTAAAATTTTACTTGCTATTTTAAAAATAAAAAATTAAATAAGATAAGCTAATCATTAAATCAATCTTAAAGATATATTTACACACTATTAAAAATTTAAATAAATCTCTTCAAATATAAGGTCAAATATTCATCTTAAAAAAGTACTTCCTATAATTTTTATGATTAAATGAAATCATATCTATAAGAATTTATCAAATTGAGAATTACTCCCTATTTTTAATTAGATTTATGTGCTGATTCAGATTAAATTTTAAATTACTTTCTAAAATATAAAAAATAGTTATATCTTATTTTAGCTTCACAAACTTATTACTGCCTATTTAATAAGAATAATGATTTGAGTTTTTCTATTTATGGCATATCAATAATTATGTTATTACTTCCTAATTAATATAAATTAGCTTGTTGATAAATTTAAATAAGCCATAATCAATCATTACACACTAAATATTTTATTTATTATTTATTTTAAATAAGTCTTACTAATTAATTTCATGAAATTCTTATTATATTTTACTTTCTAATTTAATAAATCAATTTTTTATTGATAGCAACGATTAGTCAATTTTTTAATCATCTTACGCACTTTATTTTAACAAAATAAAATTTCATAATTATTTTGATGTCGTTGAAGCCATACTTTTTCCTTTTTCTTTTTGTTCATATTCTCCTCTGGAGCCTAATTTATTTATTTTAATGTAATTTTCGAATTGATAAATCTTAAATATAATTTATTTGTTATTATTTATTTAATTATAAATCTTATCATTATTTTATTAAATTATTAAGCTTTTGCTTGCTTATTTTGAATATAAAATTAAATGAAAAACTTAAAGATTAGTTAAAAGATTTTTATAAATTTTTCTTATTTTTTCTCTTGATATTATAAAATCAAACTTAATTTGCATTCAAATATTTAACACCACCTCTAAAATAAGATAATAATTTCAAGAAATTTAATATTAAAAATTACTTTTACAACCTAAATCAGATTGTCGACTAAAATGAATAAATAGTTCCCAATTAAGTTTATTTTACTTTCTATTTTTGAATTGTTCATTTAAATTCTATTTTGAAATGTTGAAAGCTAATTACTGGCTATTTTAAGTATTTATTTTATAAATAGCTATGATTTTTTTTTTTGACAAATAACCTTACAGCCTTAATTTGAATAATTTTAAAGACATAGTAAGAAATAGATTGCTAATTTGTAAATTAGAATGTACTTGCTAAGTTTATACATCATAGATATTTATTAATATGAGTGTAAGATATTAACTTGTTTACTTTCTGCTGGTCATTATCTATTTATTGTAAATGCTTATTATGTTGACTTATTCTAATATTTAGATTTTTTAATACAAATTCCTTTAGTTAGCTTGCTTTCTAGCTCTTTAATAATTTTTTCTTGTTCTTTGACTTTTGACTCTACTTAAACCTAAAGTGCTTTTAAAGAATTGTTTTATTATTCAAGATTTTTGGAATAACCTTTTAGTTTTTAAATTTCATCTTGCGTAGATTGCAATTCTTACAAAACACTGCCTTCGTTTTTACTTTAAAATTTTTTAATATTTTATTTATGAATGATTTGTTTATTTAAGCTTACAATATTGGGTAGTATAAATTGTTGTAATTCTATATGAATTCAATTTCTTAGTTTAATTTGCTGGCATATTTTTGTGTTTCTTGGCTAATTAATTCAATAAACTTTGAGTCTAAATCAAATTCAAAAGAAATTATCCCTTTCAATAAAATTAAAACTTCTTCTATTGGTAATCTTTCCCTTGGAGCAAACTGTGTTAGACCGTCAATTATGTACCTAATTTACTTTTTATATTTAAAAGTTTAAAAATTTTAATCATATGGTAACTCCAAATGTTTATTGAATGCTAAATCTTATTTGAATCCTTAGACCATGATGTAGAACATATATCCTTTTTTATTTATTTTTATATTTTACATTCATTTAAAAAGGCTTATTTTTACCTAGAGAGCAAGCTTCACTCTATAATATATTTTAATATTGTATTATCACTTCTTTAATCAAATAAACAAAGAATGAATGAATAAATACTCTTTGGCTCGGATTAATTTGGGTTTAGATTTTTCTCTTTTTATACTCTTCATCATAAACTTTGAAGACTTTTGGGTCATAGCATTCTGGAGCCTAAAAATAAAAATTGCCCAACTTTTTTGTAAAATAAGCTAAATGTGAAACTATCAAAGAACTCATACAATTAATTAATCACATACATATTCATTGATGGAATATCCAGAACTTTTTGTAAGAGTTTATGCAAACCCAAAGTCAGCTGTTAGCAAATTAAGAAAAAATTTAGAATAAAATTTAACACTTTAATAAATTTTTTACAAATAACTGCATTTCCATTATAATCAATTAAAATATTATCAAATTTTAGATCATTTATGATGCAACTTTTAGAATGAATATAATGCAATCCTTAAGCTATATCTTTGCAATATTTGATAGCTGATAATTCATTAAGCTAGTTGCTTGGGATACTTTTGATCAGTTCCTTCAGAGTTCCTTTTAACAAATAGATATAATGAAAATTTATCCTAAAATTTAACATTTTTATTTGTTGATTCTACCTATACATTCTGTTAAGACTAAGAAAGTAAATCTATTTCCATCTACTGCTTTAATTAAGTTAGAGACATAAGGTGAACCTCTGCATTTTTATAGCATTTCCTTCTCTTGCACAGCCTAATCTTATTTCTACTAATCAACAACTCCATTTTGATCTTTAACTAATATTCCCTTTATTGCAAAGCGTATATTTGTAAGTTTTTCTTTTGCCAGGACTACATATCCTTGTAAACCTTCACTGACATACCTGAAATCTGTATATCCAAATTGAGTCAATTCATCTTTCATCATTTGATACATAATCTATTTTAGCTAATCAATAGGTTTTTCATTCATCTCTGTCACTTTAATTAAAAATAAATTGTTAAATTATACATTTAAAATATAAATGGTTAATCTAAAATATTTTAAAATATCTTAAAGTAATTAAAAATTAATAATTTGTTGATATATGATAATTAAATACATATTATAAAAAAAATAATATTTTTTTATTCATATTTTTAAATCCACTTCTTTGCTTTTTTTCTGATATGAGGTAGAATTAATCATATCTTTATTCATTAAGAATTAAATGATGAATTTATATTTATTTAAAATTTAAAAGAATAAAAACTGACTAAGGATCATTATATAGCTAGAGCTTACTTTCCTATTATTTATTACAGTCTTATTCGAACCATTTTACAATTTGATGGTTGTTTTTTATATAAAAATATTTTGATAATTATTATGATGGATTAGCATTATTTTCATATCAATATATCAATATGGAGTTAAAAATGTAGGGTTATTTATTGGAGAAAATAAATATAGTATTTAAAAATCTTATAAATTTGTCTATATAAAAATAAGCATGCTTCTTAATATCGGTAGAGGTCAATTATCTATAGTTTAATCTTATTTTAACTCTTATTTAAAATGGATGTAGGTAGAATAAATATTATGATGATAGTTTGTTTTCTCAAGACCAGAATAAATAAAAATTTTACATATCTATTGATCTTTTTGGAGAATTTAGATATTTTTTTGTTAATACAACTGCTTAATTGTATTCCTATTTCTAATGTGGGAATCTAGTTCTGCTTTAAAATAGAAGCTATCCATATTATATTGTCACAAAGTTTTTTGTCAAATAATTTATCTTATTAATTAATTAATTCAAAATAATGAAAAAATTTAGAAGAATTTAAAGATGTAAATGTATATAATAAAAATAAATAATATAATATTAATATAATAAAGCATGTATAACAAATCATACTCTTAAAATCTTCGTTATAAAATAATATATCCAAATACAAATAATCATTAAATATTTTTATTTTTAAATAATAAAATAAATAAAATAAGAAAGTTTTTACTTTTTTAGTAAATATAATTTATAAAATAATAAAAAATAAAATTATTTTTAAAATAAAAATACATCTTCTAAACACTTTATATATAATACTTATGTTGTAAAACTAGAACCAACTAGTTAGAATCCTAAGATTCATTTCTATATATATAATATAAAAATAAAGATAAATAAATAAATTTATTTTATAATTAAAAAACATTTTTTTTAATTTATCAATTCTATTTATCTATGCTTATCCTTTAAGCTTTATCATAATTTTATTTTTTTGATAACTAATCTATTAGCTTTAAGACACTTGCTCAATATCTTTAATTCATGTGATCCATTAATTTAATTCCACCTATAAATAGATATATGATATAGATTTTAATGAATAAAATAAAAGTAAAAAGAAAAAATATTTTTATTAAAACTTTGATAAGTAAAATATTTTTTTGTTTATTTTTAAGATCTTAATCTTAAAAATATAAAATCATAATCTTAAACAAAAATTATGTAAACCAAGTAAAAAGATTGCTTTTATTTTAATTCCTTTTGTTATTTAAAACATATCACAACCCAAAAAAAATAAGCTGTTTTTACCTTAAATCAAGAGTCAAATTTGAGAGTTTAATGCAGTTTGCTAATGCAGAGCCTAAGTCTGAAGCACATTCATCACCAATTTAATTGGAACTTTTTAAATATTGAAGAAAATATTAGTTATTTAGAAGGACAAATTTATAAAAAATATGAATTAAAAATAAACTGTAAATAATTCATATCAGCAAATGTTGAAAATGAAAAATGACTTAAATTAAAAAAGCATAATCAGAATCAAAAAGTAAATCAATCAATTAAAAATATTGTTTTAGTTTTAATTAATTTTTATATTAATACAACCCAAAACTAATAAGTTGTTTTTACCATAAATCAAGTGTCAAATTTGAGAGATTAGTGCAGTTTGCTAATGCAGAGCCTAAACCTGAAGCACAATTTGCACCAATTTAATTTTCACTTTTTAAATATTGAAGAAAATATTAGTTAGTTAGAAGGAACATATTAATAAAAATATGAATAAAAAATAAACTAGTAAATAATTAAAATCAGCAAATATTGAAAATGAAAAATGACTTAAATTAAAAAAGCGTAATCAGAATCAAAAAGTAAATCAATCAAATAAAAAGACTGTTTTGGCTTTAATTAATTTTTATATTAATAATATCCTAAACAAATAGGCTGTTTATACCCTAAATAAAGTGCCAAACTTGAGAGATTAGTGCAGTTTGCTAATGCAGATCCTAAGCCTGAGGCACCATTTGGACCAATTTAATTTCTACTTTTTAAATATTGAAGAAAATATTAGTTAGTTAGAAAGAAAGAAAAATTAATAAAATATATGAATAAAGAATAACCTAGCAAATAATTTATATCAGCAAATGTTGAAAATGAAAAATGACTTAAATTAAAAAAGCATAATCAGAATCAAAAAGTAAATCAATCTATTAAAAAGATTGTTTTAGTTTTAATTCATATTTATGTTAATACAATCCAAAACAAATAAGCTGTTTATACCCTAAATAAAGTGCCAAATTTTAGAGATTAGTGCAGTTTGCTAATGCAGAGCCTAAGCCTGAAGCACCATTTGCACCAATTTAATTTTAACTTTTTAAATATTGAAGAAAATATATTAATTAGTTAGAAGGAAAAATTAATAAAAAATATAAATAAAGGATAAACTAGTAAAATAATTTATATCAGCAAATGTTGAAAATGAAAAATAATTAAATTAAAAAAGCATAATCAGAATCAAAAAGTAAATAAATCAAGTAAAAAGATTGTTTTAGTTTTAATTAATTTTTATATTAACACAATCAAAAACAAATAAACTGTTTTTACCCTAAACAAAGTGTTAAATTTGAGAGATTAACACAGTTTGCTAATGCAGAGCCTAAGCCTGAAGCACCATTTGCACCAATTTAATTTTCACTTTTTAATTATTGAAGAAAATATTAGTTAGTTAGAAAGAAAAATTAATAAAAAATATGAACAAAGAATAAACTAGTAAAATAATTTATATTAGCAAATAAATGTTGAAAATGAAAAATGACTTAAAATAAAAAAAGCATAACCAGAATCAAGAAATAAATCAATAAAGTAAAAAGATTGTTTTAGTTACTTGATTTTAATATTAAAATAATCCAAAACGAATAAGCTATTTTTACCTTAAATTAAGTGTTAAATTTGAGAGATTATTGCAGTTTGCTAATGCAGAGCCTAAGCCTGAGCTACCTTCATCGCCAATTTGATTTCGACTTTTTAAATATTGAAGAAAATATTAGTCAGTTAGAAGGAAAAATTAATAAAAAATATGAATAAATAATAAACTAGTAAATAATTTATATCAGCAAATATTGAAAATGAAAAATGACTTAAATGAAAAAACATAATCAGAATCAAAAAGTAAATCAATCAAGTAAAAAGATTGTTTTAGTTTTAATTCATATTTATGTTAATACAATCCAAAACAAATAAGCTGTTTTTACCCTAAATAAAGTGTCAAATTTGAGAGATAAGTGCAGTTTGCTAATGCAGATCCTAAGCCTGAAGCACCTTCTTTATCAATATACTTATTGCTTTTAAATATTGAAGAAAACATTAACTAGCTAGAAAGAAAAATGAATAACAATATGATTAAGTATAAACTATTAATTAAAGTAAGGTTTGAAAATTAAAAATCAGATATAAAAACTTAAATGAAAATTTGAATAAATAAATAATAAAATCTATCAGAATATTTCTTAAAAAAAAAACCTAAATTGATAATAATGATAAAATAAATAAGAATAATTTATATATATTAAATTTACTAGAGATCAATATGGAGATGAGTATGATTTTAAAGAGAAGAGCTTAAAAACTTTTTTAATTGTTAAAAGAAAATTTAAGATTAAATTAATTACAAAATAAATACTTACATCTTCTAGCTTATTAAAATATTTCTCCAATTATATCATTTATTTTGTTTTGGATTAGTTAGAAAAAAATTTATAGAAATTAAATTAATAATAAAAATTGTTAATAAATTATTTATTTTTTAATAAAAATAAATTTGGATTATATATAATAGATTCTTCATGAGTGAACTAAGCACCAACTAAACTCTTCACATTTTGAAATTTTTTTTATTTTTAGTTTTAAAAATATTGATTTAAATTTTATTAAAAAACTTGAATAAGAAAATGTTAAAGAATATAGATATTAATTTAAAATTAAAAGAATTAAGAGCATAAACAAAATAAGAAAAATAACAAATTAAATAATAAAAAAATTATGAAAAATAAGATAATACAAATAACATTTTTAATTTATTTAATATATAGCGATTAATTTTTAGAACAATTAATATTTAGAGATTTTTTATCTAATTTTAATTTAAAAAGCAATTACTCTAGAAAAACAACTGATGTATTATGCTAAAGTTTAGATATGCTAAATAGTTAACACACTTTATTTATCAAACTAGTGTATAATATTTTATAAGCTATTAAATTTATTATCGTTTTTTAATGGAATAGATATTGACACGAAAATAAAGCATTATTTTATAATTTAAAAATCAAGGAGTTGTGATGATTATATTCATTTAAACCAATTTGTTTGTATCCTCATTTCTGATTTCAAAGAATCTGTAAAGCTTAAATATTCTGCTAAAGTCTATAATTTTATTATAATTTCTTTTATTATTTACAATAAGCAATATCTGTATCAAATTATTATTAAAATGTATTTAATTTAATAATATGATTTATTTATTAAATTTCTCATAAAATGAAATAATTAGAAATTATAATTAGATTTCTGTTTAAAAAGCATCTTTTTTTAGTGAAGGCTTAGCAAAATATCAGAAATTTATAGATTTATCGCTCTCATTAAAGTAAAATAAAGATTAAAACAACATTTTTAATTTATTTTTTCATGAAACTAAGCATTTTATTAATAACATTTTATTTTATGATTTATTTTTGCTTGAAATAAGTCATAATATCTTATTTCTTTTAATTTAATTGATGAGTCATTTTTATTTTTTAATTTATTTTTTTTATTTTAAATGGATATTAAAGCAACTATAATGAAATTGATATCAAAAATATATCCTATATTTTAGCAAACAACCCTAACCTTGAAAGGTTAGCTCTTTATTTATGATTAAATTCAAGTTTTATAGAATGTTAAATAATTTTATTAAAAGTTATACCCCAATTTCAGTTGACAGTATAAATGGATTAGGACTAGACTTATCAAAATGCTTAACATTAAAAAAATTAAAACATGATTTAAGGTAAATTCTTTTTAACTATTTTAAAGTTATTCAACATTTTATATATAATTTTTTTTAATGAGAAATTTCAAGTAATTATTTTTTGTAATAATTAAAAAATAATAAATTTAATTCAATAAAACTTTTAAAAATAAAAGTGGCGAACTTCGTCATTAGAATTAAATTTATTAATTTTTTTAGAAATTTCAATTAGTTAATTTTTTGGTTGTGATAGATAAATTTTTATATAAAATAAACTAATTAATTAATTAATATCAATTTTATTTAATAATTTTATAGCCACAACGATATTATTTTTGCATCATTTTCAATTTTTAAATATTAGTTTAATAGTATTTTTCTAAGAATTATTAAGAATAAACAGAGTATTCTACATCTTCAAAAAGAAAAGAGAGTTCTTTTTTGATGAAATCTTCAAAGCTTAGATTATCGTTTTTTTTTACTAATCTTTCTCTATAGAGTATGAGTTTCTAGAGTTCATGAAAATCTATATCTATTTCTGTAATATAAAACATAAATTCATACATTACATTCAAAAATTTTTTGCATGCTCTGTGTGGTTGAATTTTTTTCTTTTTAATAGATATTTAGATAGGAAAACCATCAAAAGTAACGATATCTGCGAACTGATGCTCCTAATCTGAGTTTAAAATAAAAATATTTTGTATAGCTTTTATTGAGATACCCTAAATATCGTTTCTATTTTATATTAAATCAATTTTTTGGTTTCTAAAAAGCATCTATTCAAATATTTCATTATTAATGCCAATTAGATCCAAAAAAGATGTAGAAAAACCACACTTGATTATTTCTGCATCTTTCCTTTGAATATTAATTCTTCCAATAGAATATGTAAATATTTAGCATTAATTTTACATGCTGTACTCTTGAAGATATTCTTCAGAGAGCTTTATATGTAGCTAAAATTATTAATTATGTTCCTCCAGCAATTACTATGTAAAGTTTAGCTGTTGTATTTCTTCAATAACTCTGTACATACCTTATTCGTATGTTTTTAAAGCTTCATAAACATTATTATAAAAATGTGGTTCCTATAAAAATAATAATTATTGTATTTATCATTTTTAAAAAGAAAAATATTTAAAATTCATTCCTAAATATACTTGATAGATTAAATAAAATCAATTTATAAAATAAAATTTTCAATCAATATTTTTAATACAAAAATAAAAGATTTCTATTAAATTTGTTGTAAAAATATTAAACTTACATAATTTCTTTTAAGATGTTCTAAAGCGATTGGAATTGGAGTAACAAAGGCACTATTTACAGCTGAATATTCTTATTACAGTAATTTATTATATTTTAAGTGCTATAAGCTTTAAATAGACTATAATCCATATCCAAAGCTTAGAAAACCTATACCATGAGAGAATCTGATAATACCATCGCCTTCAATTTGTAATCCATAAGCAAGTTTTATTGTATTTTGGCAATTTAAATTACGATAAATATCAAAAGCGGCAACTTATCTAATTGTTTTTAACTTATTTTTCTATTTACCTTCATCTTTTTTATTACATTAATTATGTATTTAGGATATTTAAACATCTTTTTAGCTATTTTGTAATTATGATTTGTTATAAGCTTTATCTCTATTTAAACTTTTATCTTATTAATGCAATCTATAGCAATTTTCATCTAAATAATCTTATATCTAGTTGAAATCATATTTATTTTAGTAACTAAAAATTGTATTTTAATTTAAATTTATGGGATTTTGTGTGCTATGTTCTATCTCCATTAAATATAAAAATCAGCTTATTTCTACTTTCTTAGCCTTTATTGATTTATTACCAATACTTTTAGATTTATTATTTATTTATTTATTTTTTCTAAAGAGTGATATATTTATGAAGAAAAATTGAATGAATAGAATGATTAACAAAATTTATAAAATAGACATTTCAAATTAATTTAATAAGCATTTTTGAATGGAGTAACTTTACCAAAAGTAAAAATAACCTCTATCAAAAAGGAATGTTAATAATACTAATTTT